>JAECUM010003544.1:0-182136 GCA_016617855.1 Megalonaias nervosa | reverse complement strand
AAACACAAAATGTAACTCTTATAGTTAATTAATAATCTCATGCTACAAAGAAACCTATGACTAACCGCTTCAGGTAACTTTGCTATTCAGGTCTATCTATCTATCTTAAAATAATCCCATTACTCACGTAGATCAATCATACATGTACTGGGGACCTTTATAATACCTTTACGTGTGAATATTATCTGCAGAAATTATCAGCAGTAAGCCGATTATTGAGACGGAAACAAACGTCATCATGTTATTAAGTTTACATAAAATTATCAGCTAAGCCGATTAATGAGATGGAAACAAACATCATCATCTTATTTAGTTTACATAAAATTATCAACAGTAAGCTAGTTATTGAGATGCAAATAAGTCATCATCGCACTGTTTATACCACATGTACTCATTAGGTGTACATCTCTCTGTCTCTCTCTCTCTCTCTCTCTCTCTCTCTCTCTCTCTCTCTCTCTCAGTACCGCTAACTGAATATTCTCTGCTTTTAGATAAATCCCCACTTAAATTTCCACGAAAAGAAACATTTCATAGAAATATATATTCGTCGGGCAAATGAAATCTACTATCAAGAGAAAGTTTAATTTTTATATAACAGGAAAACTAATTTCCGTGTTTTGTTATAAAAGTAACTGATTACCGTACGAACTTACATTAGTCAGAAAATTAGGGTGAAGTCAAAACTTATAAGCACCAGTTGAAAAAGAATAAGTAAATTGTTCTTGACAATTTCTTTTTATTTTGTTGGGTGGTGGAGGATGCGAAGGTTTCATTGATGTTCTGTCTGTACAGTGAGTCAATTTATATTTATTTGCTCATTCACTGGATGAAGAAGGAAGGAGGAAAGAAAGAAACCGTGCTCAAAAGTCTGCCCCAATCCTTTACAAATATATGATTTCAACAAGAACAAATATCGAATTTTACCGGCTCTCAGAAAATTTTAACCAGCTGGAACAGGATCTATTAATAGTAACACGCCCATATAAATTTTTCTATTGAGGAAGTTTGGAATAGAATACTTCGAATATTAAATCAGGTACACGAACCTAAAAATCAACAAGAATAGAACGAAACATTTGACATACATTTGTAATATCTTGTAACCTTTTATTATGTACTATGATAAACACTTAAATAGAAAACCCATTACAAGAAAGAAATGACACTAGGACAGCAGTTGATTACAAACACTTTTCTGGATGAACTGACATTCATTCATTGTATAATGGGAAAATTGAAACAGTGATGTCATAATAACTAAAACTAAAATAAATTAATTAGTCCACGAATAATTTATAAATATAAACTCCTGAAAACAAGGAAAATATGCAAATAAACTAATGACTGGTTCAGCAAACTCGTCCATAATTAATTGATCTACCAAATTAATTAGAAACTTACCCTCATATTAATTCATTCATTCAATTAACATTAATCAGTATTTCAACTGACATAGCAGAAACAACACATGAAAGAGTGAACATATGATGGAAGGATGGATGGATTGATTGATTGATTAATTGACTGATTATGCGAACGTGGAGGGAATAAATCAAATTCAACAGTGAATTAATAAATAAAAATGAATGAATTAAACAGTGGAAAAGTATATTACATATATCACCTGTTTTAAGTTAAGAGGAAGGTATATAAATACTAATAATTTAACTAAGGAAAACAAGGCAGAACTTTAAAAACTACAATGATACATCATTGCAAATACCCACGTTTTTCACAGCATATTATAAACTAACATCTCCCCCACCCCGTACTCTCCCTCTTCGGCATTGACCCATAGGTCATGATGCAAAATCCACCAAATATATGTTTAGGAGCTAGATTATATAGAAATCTGTCATCACGGTTTGACTATTAGGGATATTTTTATGTAGTAAAAGTGACACAGTTTAGAAAAGCCCTTTCAGAACTAAGGCTGACTATCCATACTTTGCATACTGAATCAGGGAGATGGAAGAGACCACAATGTACCCACAATGTACCCACTAGAAATCAAAGTAATTTTGTAAACATGCTGGATGATGAATATCACTTTGCATTAAAATACCAATGTTATTTGCCGCTAAGAAAGAAGTATATCAACTCTGTTTTGGGGTGGACGGAAGACCCGAGTATGTTGAAATTTAATAAGGTTCGAAATTCCACGAAATCTACAAAGGTTAGAAATCTGGTAAGTTGTATTTATAGAGCACTAACTGAACGTAATAATATGATGAATACCACCTAAAATTACATAATTTAATGACGTCGTTATTTATTTATTTATTTATTTATTTATTTATTTATTATTATTATTATTATTATTATTATTATTATTATTATTATTATTATTGTGTTCTTAAGTTCACCATTACTTTCATTTCATCTCTATTTCATTATGTTTTACATGCATTACTATACACCATATTTCATGTACACTGTTCTTATGATACCACTAAACCACGGTGGCTCAGTGGTTAGCGTACCTGACTCACGACCGAAAGGATACTGGTTTGAATCCTACTTTCGGACCAGCCTGGGTCAGCTACCGTGGTGTATCACTGGGCATCACACTTCACTCCATTTGTCCTGCACTTAATAACCTAATTTTGTTGTTGTGCCGTAAATCACAAAATCAAGCCAAACCTTACTAAGGAAAGCATTTTGTACACTGCTAATCTATTGATGACGCTTGTTGTGTCTTTCCTCCCGAAATGGTTTGTATTGAAGAGCAGCGCACGCATGTGATTGAACACACATTAAATTAATGTGTGTGTGTCTCTGTGTGTGTCTGTGTGTGTGTGTTTCTGTGTGTTATCTTCAGTACTGATTGAATGTTTGTACAGATGATAAATTTGTTTTACTGTATGTATCAAGCATGTGCGTGCGTGCGTGCGTGCGTGTGTGCGTGTGTGTGTGTGTTCCTGGTATAGTACATACTTGAAGTTGGTCACAAGCATATTTAAAAATGTCATTAAAATTGTGTTACATTTACTTTACCTTTGACCAACTCCAGGAACACCATGCGCAGGAGCCAGTAATGATACCCATCTCGCAAATGGTCATTACAGAGGCGACAACTGCACTACAGAGACAATATAGACAACAACTGCAATGGCTAGTGAAGTTCCGCCCAACGGTTAAGGATTAATTGCCCTAACAGAGAGCGTGGGGATGGTAAAGAAAAAATATAGCAAGAGACGGATAATCTTTAATCCAGTTCTGTCATAAATAGAGGCTTGCTAAATTCTGTTGGATCAATAAATTTCGTAGCAATTCTTCTTTTGAAGAGTAAGTAAAACCGAAGAAAAGCTGTTTCCTACCAGTTCGGTGAAATCGAATTAAGATAATCCCTGATGAGAGCCGACAGAAAGGAAGAAAATATTGCCTTTCAGATTAGCACAGAGCAAAGCTAAACAAATCGAGAGTAATAATTTTACTCAGTATGTATACTTCATACCTACATGCAACAGGCATGTGGATGTGCACTATTTTCAGCAGTCTTAAAAAGTGTGTAGTCAATACCGTAAGTGGGCTGGGTAAAGACACACATCGGAAAGATATTTAAATGACAGGTATTGATTCGCATGCTTCTGTTTGTCTCCTTCCTCTCAAGTGCCATGCCAATGTTAAAATTTTTACTGATTATGGTATTATATATATATAACGTAAAATTGAAAATAAAACGCGAAGAAATATATAGGTAATCAATGATGTTCGGCAATCACCACTAACTAATTGGTTATTTCCATATAGTATAATTAACTGATTGACAAGGGAACAATAAAGAACTTTACCTACCATGCATTTAAATCGTTCTTAATATGATAGTCACACATACGTAAATTGGGCTTATCACTTTGCTACAAGACATTGTGCAAGATGGGAAACAAGGAATTATTCAATTTATACATTTGATGAACATGTGATTTGTCAATTATGACGTTGTAATTGATATAGCATAGTAGAGAATTTTACTATTGTGAAATTTCCGAGATGCTTTAAAACAATTGGCGGATATCCCTTATTCGCAGTACGGTTAGAACATCCGGGTTTATTCCAGTGGCCAACGGAAGTTTAGTGGGGCGGGGGCGGGGGGAGGCTCACGTAGGAAGGTTTCACACATCCGTTGCTGTTTCCTTTGTTTGCTAAATTGTTAAAGCTTTAACCCCTTTATGTTGGATTTTGATCTGAATAAAATTGAATACAAAAATATGATAACTACTTTTTAACTGCTTCTTGTTCATAGAATGATCTTAACTGTCGTTACATTTCTTTATCTGGCGTGTTCGCTTGTCATTTGTATCTCTTTATCTACTCTAATTTTACTCATTCATTCTTGCTTTCATGTATGTGATTTACGTATGTTATAAAAAATTGTATTAGTGCTAAACATACAATGTATCATCTGATCAATTAGTACATTTCATTACACATTTACTTATAACATTTTTATATTTCTTAATACGAAGAAATAATAATACAAGAATGAAGCAAAGTATCAAGTTGCATATTTTGAAAATATGACATTTATTGATTCAAACCATAAAACACCGTGCAGTAAAACTGTTTAAAAATCACTCACGTACCTAATGGTTTTAGCCTCTGTGTAGTGGATATTTGTTCATAATGTGTAGTGGATATTTGTACATAAAGTTTAGTGATATTTGTACATAATGTTTAGTGGATATTTGTACATAATGTGTAAATACAATGTACAATAGGACTTTATGATTACACGAAATTGCATTGAATTTACATCGTACCACTGATAATTAAATGTATAATATGCGAAAGGGAACACCTGAACTACATACATGTATATACAGAATAAAGAAAAATTTCCACGAATTAATCACTGATAATCCACGTACATGTACTACGTAAAAATTCAGCTGATCTGTTGTGTGATCAAACTTTATTATATAGTCCAAAGTCTTTTTTTTTAATTTTCTGTTCATTACTATTAAATCTGGGTATACAACAATTGGGATGGTTACAAATTGACTCATTATAACATTCTTTCTTGTGTGATAATTAACATTCAATTAAATTCAAATATGTAGATTACTCAGATACATTTAATGCTTCATTGACCTTAGTAGCAAGCAAGTCATCATCAGTGAAAATCTTTCATTTTCTCACAACTTTTGGACTAAGTGTTCAAAGAATGCCTACCTTTCATATAACAAAGAAATGGAATCAATTCAATCTTTCAATTCTTCCAAAACATCCAAATTTCGTAGCTGATAGGGCCAATACCATACAGTATTGTTTCCACACAGAAATTGATTTTTCATTGTTTCTTAAAGAAAGAAGAACTGTGTCACCGTTATCTTGTACCTGCTTTGAACGTTTCCATCTCCATAATTATGTGTACTTTGGGATTTTTATAAGCTGATAAGTGAGTGAGTGTGTAAACAGTAACCACCCAAAATTCATTTAATTTACAATTTCATTGTAACGAATCTTTGTCTGCTATTACGCATCTGCCTGTATCACAAGATGCTCCTCTGGAAAAAAGAAAAGAACAAAGACCGTCCCGCGCACCTGTTTCAAGGGGCGGCCACACCACCTCACACAGAAAGTGAAAATTAGTCCATGCGGGGTACTGATGATGAGTCTTGATTTCGACTCGTGTTCGTTCACAGGTTGAGGAACCTGTCTATATTTCAAAGGAATGTGAATAATCACTCTCTATTGACATCATAGGTCTCCCTGTTTTATTTTTCACAACTTCACTCGCATTGTGTTAAAGAGTTAAACATTTCACAGTTTTCTTCCACCTATGTTTCGATGCTAGCACAGATCAAAGTCAAGAACATTCAAATCTGTTAACGCCCTTTTACATGAGACACAACTAAACATAAAATCAGCCAATTTGCAGATAATCTTCATCTTTTCGCACCAAGTAGTTGACCAAACAATTGTCCAATGGTCGAACTTGATAATCTCTCTCTCTCTCTCTCTCTCTCTCTCTCAACAAACAATTGTTTGATAGTAAGCCCCCGCCAGTGACAATGAAAAAATGAAATTAAAATAAAAAATTCACATTTGTCACCAAGGAGTTGAGCAAAGCAATTGTCATTTATTTCATCTTGATAAAATCAAAGTCTCTCTCTCTCTCTCTCTCTCTCTCTCTCTCTCTCTCTCTCTCTAAATCATTGCTCGTTAGACCCTTCCCCCCGAAAAAGCATATCTCTGCTGGAATCATCTGCACGTTGATATAAAATAAATATAACATCTTACATTTTGAGAAACGTCAAATAATAATATTTATAAGGGCGGTATATCTCCTAGTATAACCGCATTTTTATTTTAAAACATGGGATAATATTAACGTCAAAAGTAAGACAAAATATTATACTCAGTTTAAATGGTGAAACACACAATACAGTGTTCTTGCTAAATCTGTGGAAAAGACAATATTGTTGAAATATTTCAATGCGGTGTCATAGCAAAAAATTGTCCACCCACCCCCTCAGAAAGGTCCTGCCCCAGCAATTGCGAGGGTTGATTGGGCGGTTGCTACGCCACTGTTTCAATGAGACTTTTTAGTTTTAATAGTTTTGGACAAGTTTTAATAGTTTTGGACAAATTTTAACAGTTTTGGACAAGTTTTAACAGCAACACTGCTTAAAACGAGTTTACTATTCTGTAAATGATTTCAAACACAGTTAACATGTACAAAAGTTTCAAACAGAGTAAACTCGTACAAAAGTTTCAAATAGAGTGAATTAGTACTAAAGTTTATTTTGCTAGCAAGTACATAATAGAATACAACAGAATACAAACCGTTCAAAACAACGTTGTTACACAAATTTATTATACAGCAAGTCCAACGAAATACAGGATGGCCACAAACGTTTCATAAGAAATCCTCCATCTGCTTTTACCCCAGAATCCACAATGTACAAAAATTCTTAAATTTAGCTGCGCGTGAAAATATTTCTTTAAGGGCTGTAGCGCAAGGTAAGTTCATATTCTCCAAAACGTATTGACCTGACATGACAACTGAACAAATGGACGTTATTATCTAAATGGACGTTAACATATGCATTGACTTTAATGTCAAAATGGATTTTAATGTCAAAATGGACTTTAGTATCAAAATGGACTTTTTTGGTCAAAATGGACTTTAACGTCAAAATGGATTTTAATGTCAAAATGGACTTTAGTATCAAGATGGACTTTTTTTGTCAAAATAGACTTTAACGTCGAAATGGACTTTAATATCAAAATGGACTTTAGTGTCAAAATGGATTTTAATAATAAAATGGACATTAATATATAATGGACTTTAATATAAAAAATGACTTTAATATAAAAATGGACTTTAATATATAATGAACATTAATATCAAAATCTACATGCAAATCATACTTAACAAACAAGATACAAATTGTCGTATATAATGATCAATCGAGCTAAAAATGTGTTCAAAATAGTATCACACACCTCCATAAAGCTAAACACCGATAGAAAATCCACAATATAGCCACTGAGTGAGAAAATACAATTTTCGGAAATAATAGGTTATTTGGTCTGGTTTCCAGTTTGAGGAGATTGCAATACATAAATTCTTGCTTGTCCACGCTCTCAACCGACCACCTTAACAATGAAAGTAACGTATTTCCAATTTGCCTCAAAACGCTGCAAAAAGTTGCTGATCAGTAGACAGGGCGAACGGTCTAGTAGAATCACTACCCAATTTTCCAGGGAAAATAGAACAATTTTCAGTGCGATATTTTAAAATATTTTTTAAAACTGATCATTTTAAAACAAAGCAAACCACCACCACCTGTCTCAAAATCGAACCAATACAATTCCCAAATAAGCCCATACGATATCAGTCGATTCGTGATCGCTTTATGATATTTTTTTAAAGTCTTTCCTTTAAAACAGTCCAACAGCCTTGAAGAAAGGATTACATGGGCCGTTGTTTTTGTTTTAATATTCAGTTTTCAAAATTTGCACATATTAAATTATGAAAAATGAACTATAACATATTAGAAATAAATGTTAGAATCCAACCCGCCAGTGTAATGGGTAAGCAAACTACATGGCACTGTAAGAAGAGCTTCACTCCCAGAGTAATAGTACTACTAATACTACAGAATTTGTTTTAACAGCTGTAAGTGTGAAGTAAATCAGTCAGATAAACAAACACGTTAAGTATGTGATTCTTACTATTATTATACCTACCTTCACGTTTAGTTTGATGTTTATCTATGCAAGAACCTGGGCTATATACAAGGGAATCAAAACTCTAGGAATACAATAGTCTCACATAACTACATGCACATCCCAAGGAGGACAAAGTAATCGCTTGCATCGTTTACTACCGCGATTGCATCAAAATTAGGGAACTGACTAAATTGGACGGTCGGCACGGGCATGAATATTAAACTTCTCCGATATCTATTCCATAATTAATTTCAGTTAGAGAGCTAAGACTGGTCGACCGTCTGCTATCAGTTGGAGGGATCAAAGAGTAACTCTGGCGATAGAACTCACTTAATGCATAGCATTAATTAAGATACAATGCACCCAACTAATTTGCATATCCAAATCAGACTGTTATTTTGGCTACTAAGATCTGTTTTAAGAAATGTTATGTCTTAGCGATACAACCCCTCCCTCTCTCTCTCTCTCTCAACCTAAAGGGAAATCTAACAGTGAAATTTTGTTTTATTATTTCTTATGCAAGTGTAATAGATACATTACCATTTGACGAAAGGGCATGGAGATATCTTCCTACAGGTTTCCTTTATATGACATTTTCAATATAATGTTTTATCTCTGCTTGGCTCAGCTTGATATAAGATTTTTATTTCTTAATTTCTAAATGCGTCGCTAAGATAGGTTCCAATGAAGAAAATCATTATGGGATATATTATCACCCGTAACTTAATAAGGCATAAAAAACTCTTTCACTTTCTTGAATTTAAATAAGAACCTTTCATGTTTCATGTGTATTGGTAAAATATAAGATCTATATGGAACAGTATTATAGCTCTACTGTCGATATTAGAGAACTATTTCATGTAAATACTCTTTCGTTATTTATGCAGAATTATCTCTTCAGCCAGCTCCATTAATGGAGCCATTTTCGTCTTTGCTTCGGTTACTTTGATGAATTAAAGACTAGCGTATCTACTCGCTTGTAAGTCGAGTCCAACTGCAAAAAACAGTCTGTTCTGCCGCAGCATAAAGCTCTGCAGATCAGGGTCTATGTTGTTTGTTCTACTGATCACTCCTAACAAACTGCACAGACCCAGATATGTCGGCACATTATGCTACGGCAGATCTGGGTCTGTGCAGTTTGCAGTTGGACTCATCTTATAAGCGAGTACAGACTGTATGGTTCCTTATTGTCTTGGACATCAACAAAAGCGGACAAAGGCTTCCCTAATACAGCCTTTCACTTAAGTTATAAATATATATTAGATTATATTTGTTATTGTATGCCTAAACCTTTTAATTGCTACAGCTGAATTATTTAATCAGTTTAGGTGTTAATTATCCTCAAAACGAAATATGTATTTCCTCTTAGCAACACGTGTTGGCATGTCTGGTTATAGTCGACAAGTAGAATGACGAGAGTGCTGAAAATTAAATTTGATTTATTTTTACTTCTACATGTCAGTAGTAAAGACATTTTCAACTTTTACTCGGTCTATATTCGGTATGGATTATTCTACTAGAAAACATTAATTTTCAAATAATAACGTTTGAAGTATGTTTAATTTATGAAGAGAAATATCAAAATATCGGTACGACTATTTCAGAGTGGAAGAGAAAAATCAAAATATCAGTACGACTATTTCAGAGTGATCGTCGCCATCACTACGACCACTCTCATTAACCACCATGAATATTCGTCATCTTCACCACTTCCACCACAACAATCATCATCATCATCATTATCATGAAAACAATAACGTGAAGATTTCTTTGAAAGTTTTAGTTACTAGTACTTTGTTTCTAGATGTAAGCACATGTGAATGTTCATTACTACGATATAATTTTTTCTGCAAAATAACATTTATTCTCAATTTTAGCAAACATAATTCAGCAAATATGACTATTATTTTGGTGGAAATCCCCAATAAATTATTTTTATAATTAGAAGATATTCTACCAATTAGAAACTAGTACAATTATCACCATTTTTTGCTCTCGGTAAACATACAATGCTATCTGTATATTATGCTCATAAATAGCACAAGGAAAAATAAAGTTTGAAAAAATCAGGTAACAGTTTAGCTATAGTTTTCAGTTTGCTGACATTACGAGTTTTAATTGATCAAGTTTGGACATGCAAAATTTCGGGATTTATTTCAGGTTATAGCCAGTACGAGTTACTTCCCTTACACTACATTATCATGGGCTTTCGTGACTGGTTCAGATGAAAACTTCACCCGCTGGAAAACAAAATTATTTTAAATCAATATAGCGTAGAAAAGAAACAGTTGACACATAATTCTTGCTTTCTGGATGAAACAGAACGTTTCAACCTAACGGGAAACGATATGAACGCCTGCAACAGAATAATTTAACATTGAACATCACTGGATGGCTCATACATATAAAGCACGATTAACATAAACAGCTATTTATAGCAGCTGAGTTCATTTTTATTTATACACATGCACTGTCACCCACAGCTTCCTTATATAGTTTACTTATGGTGCAACTTCGCGGTAAATATATTCATTTGGCACGGATCTGTCCAAAATTTGCCGGTAAATACGTTTCATGACCAATACATGCTCGCGCGTGACACCACACGTATCTGGCGCTAACCTTGCCTGAATTGAATTTTCATTAAGGTCGCATGGGCCCTATTGGGCATGCGCGACCATAAGCCTTGCCGGGGTCATAATCAGATAAATTATATGACACACATCCAATCAGAGCGCGCGTTGCAGCTCGTGACATTAGCTCCGCCTACTTCCTTGATGATTGGCACAGATAGCCTTTAAGTCGACGAGCGCTCATTATGTTTCGTCAGTTGTGTTAAGTTCGGGGGAAGGCTGTAGTGGTATCATGCCAGGAGTTATAGTTTTGGATAGTGTGATAAATTCGCCTGAAATGGAAAAATCCAAAGTATGTAGATGTTTATTCGGAAGGCCAGATCATGATAAACTCAGAAAGGATTTAGATTCAGAAATGGCACAGATGAGAGAAGAAAGCAGGCGTTATATAAGCGATAAGTACAATTTCAATACCGAAGACGACGAGCCTTTGGAAGGCCGCTACGAGTGGCAATTAATCAAACAGACGGATGATGTACCATCCTTCTATCGAAAGGGATACACAAGCAAACACAAAACTATCACACGACGACGGCTATCATTTAATTCGGGTTCGAATACTCCCGAAAGACCGTCAACACCAGTCGGATTGCCCGTCGATGGAGCGGTGTGCAATTCTAGCCCGTCTGCAGAAAATGGAGATTTACAAAATCGGTTAGAAGCAACACCCATCTCTAGAGACTCATCATTTTCTTCAGAATCTTCAAGTCCAGACTCGGATGTCAACGATAGTAGACCAAGTAGCCGAGGAAATCTTGTTCAAACAAGAATAGAAGGTAAGTGGTATGACCTTTTTTTAATTTTTTTCTCCACAGCCATTTGGGGGCTCCTCGACTGTATTTCTTGCTTTCGTTGGTTGTATCTCGTAATTGTCAATACTGCTTTGTCAGGAACAACCCACAGATCGTATGAGGCACTATTATCGTTGTACAAACTTGTGGCAGTCGTAGTTCACGGTTTTTCGGCACATATCGAACAAAAATCAAAATCTTTACGTGAGTGTCAGTAATAACTTGAATAGTAAAACGATCTGTACTCCGCAACATTTCCAGTTCGAATTGTTCAAAGACGAGCCTGCGAACAATTTAGCGTTTTCTTTTGACCCAATTTTTGGGTGATATGTAAATATGACTAGTTTTTAACACAATTCTAAGTATTGTTTTAGTTTTTTGTTGTTGTTTTTTTTGGTTGTTTTTTTTTCTTCTACTTTACCTTGGCTATTAACTCGGATCTGTTGTGACTTCTTGTGTTTGGTTGCGGACAATTAAGCATCTTTCTTTGTTTTCACTTTCAAAGCAAAACATTCGCGGGGATTTAAATATAACGTGTTAGATCGAGTTTGATCCATTTCTGCGGGAAGACCAGCTTTCTTTGTTCAAATCGCCCACCAATACCGGGATTGGTAGCAGAAACGTAACATGTCCGAACATGTTTGTTTTCTGTACTCAGAGTGGTTCAAGACCAAGGACGCGATTTCATTCATGAACATACATGTTTCTACAAAACCTGCATACCACGTGGTTTTAAAGGTTCATTTACTTGTACCTTTTTTCTATTTATTTTTAAGTCGAAACAATATAGAAGAAAAAATAATCATTTTTATTTTGCACACATTATTTTATTAAGCAGGGAGGCTAAGTTTTATCTCAGAAAAATGTACCATTTAAGCAGCGAGTTTAATGCGGAATTTATTGTACGAGGTTTGATTCAGTGTAATGTTGAACAAGAGGAACCCCATTATTCAAATTAATAATGCTTGTACTGAATTTAACCTGATACGTGTATGATGGAACATTACTAAATTAATTTAATCGCCAACATCAAGGCCTTCATACCTTTCATGACAGGAATTTGAATGATCACTCCCTATTACCATCATAGGTCTCCCTGTTTTATTTTTCACAGCATATCGAGCATTATATTAAATGGAGATAAACCTTTCAGTTTTCTCTCCACCTTATGTTTCGATCCTAATAGTCGGCCAAATCAAGTACATTCAAATGTCTAACGCCCTTTGCAGATAATCGTCACCTTTTCGCACCAAGTAGTTGATCTCTCTCTCTCACGAACTAACGAACACAAAACAGATCAGTTTCTAAGTTTTACCTGAATTCCTTAAAATCAATGTGACAGCTGTTGTGCAGAGACGCTAATTCAGTTCCAACCATTGTCATGTATAAACGTTGTCGATTTCTGATTGACCTGCCGGCCTACGGGTAATAAACTACATCAAATGTCGATGTCCTCAGTTTGGTCGTATCAATCAATGTATTAAACTGGACATGGTCTGTCTAAATGTTTGCATAACTTGTCAGTGATGAAAATGCTTGTTACCAAGCACAATTGCTATCATGTGTTTACTGTCGGTCGACACGTTAAAGGGCGTGAAGATGAAATATTTGTATGATCTCTTTTTCCTTTGCAGATTATTTAAAAGTAAGAAAGAGAAGATTGAATTTAGATGATGACCAAGTTAGAGCAGCGAAATCCCCTAGATTAGAGTTATGGTAAGTTTTATTTGTTTTTGTTTCAATTTTTTGAAGTAGAATTAGTTTACAATCTTAAAATAAATGTTTCAGGTCATGGAAGTACAAATACCTTCCATACAGAAATGATTGATGATGGAAACTATGAACACTTTTTTGTACCAATGGTATATTTTCTTTCCCATTGAGATCATTACAGTAATCATTTTACATCGCCAACATGTATTCGTTTTCGAGATTATTTAAAAAATGCGTGTTGAATAATACGGTTCAAGCTTGTTTGATTTTTCTTGGCAACTATCAACCTGTATCATCTTTAATCAATACATAACCTCAGTCGTGATGCTGTTTGATTTTGTTTATTTACAATCTCCATGACGATCTTTGCAAGATTATAGTACACGTTTAGGAGTAAGCCATCTAAGTTTGCACGAGGATTGTGGTAAAATCAATGAAATATTGACTTTTTAAAAAATAAACTGTAAGCCCAAGTCCCCATTAGTCAAACTTGCAGTAAGAGAAAGTGGAGTAAACTTCATTTGAAAACATCAATTTTGTAACAATTATTTAAACTGACGTGCTTAGTGTAGATGGACTTCTTGCTTCAGTGAAACTAGTGCACATACTGAAATAAATCACCTTGCTTAGCTAGTGTGATGTCGATGTTTACAGTGGTATGAGTCATACATTTTACTACCGTTTGTGTACAATCCGTTCGTAGTTTTCTGGCTGTCGACTTTGTAGTTTTAATAGCTCAGCCGTGATTATGATAGATAATGTCTCTAAATAGAACTTCTTGGCCTGAATAATTGTTATCCAGTCCAGTGATGTGACCTAAGTCCAACATGCGCTAGTGTAAAAAGACCCAGGAATGATTGGAGGGAAAGTTTTTTTTTTTTTAATACTATTTACAAAAGAAGAAAAACCTAGCGTAGTAACCCGATAGTTTGGACGCCGTATTTGCATAAAGCCTGACCCAGCGTGTGAATTGCCGGGACAGATGCCGACTAGTGGTTATCAGAGTTCACGTGACTTGCCTGTTCCCTGGGTTACCGTGTAAGTGGAATGCTATATTTGGTAACAAGCTAATTTTGTGCACATGTGGCCACGTGTATGCAAGAGGGACTCGTCCACGGAGCTTGGACAGATAGGGTCATTAGGATTTTGGGAAAGGGCTGAAGTATTGAAGCATTGCTTCTGCTGTTCTCCCTGTAGATAAAACCTCGCATGATATTAAATTGGGTCTTTTCATATGTAATTAAACCTCGCATATTGCTGTGCTAACTTGGTTTAAGAGGGACACTTCGATGGTAATTAGCTTCCATAGCTAAGAGTTTGAGGGGTCCAGCATAAAAATCTCTTGTTGCTTTCTTTGAAGGTTATTCAAGTCAGACGTTTACCATATAAAGTAAATGCAAATAATGGACTTGTCTTTCTGTTCTTAAATAAAGATATTCTTGCTGTTTCAAAAAGTTTTTCTTACCGATACTTCTTTGTCCGTCTCTTACTGATTTCGCTTGGAGTAATATTTTTTCTTGTTTTCCTTTCAGAATTTAGCAACGTATTTCATAAAAGATATATGTATATGAACACAGCTATCCAGGCTGCCCCTTGACTATCCCGAGATCTTGTTCGTTTCGCCCTGCCAGCCTGCATGCTGCAGGAAATATTGTAGGTCAGCACTGATCAATTTCATGCGGATTTCAGCTTGTCTGGCATGGTTACTGTGGACATCAAACGGTATGGACAAAGATGATGGATCTGATGAAATGGAGCAGCTGTTTGTCTGGAGTGTATGGCATAGGACATAATACATGTAGATGTATATTGTTATTTTTGGATTATTTTTTCCATAGTCATGTGATGATTGTGGACTTGGAACAAATGCGGACTAAATTATTGGAATTCTTTCCAAGTTTCATTAAATTCAAATCTTTTGTTTACTTTTATTTATCTGCAGATTTTTGAACAACTTTATACATTATCAGCTTATGAAGATGAAGCAAAACTGACAAAAAGGTAGTTTTTAGAAAAACGACTCATTTGTATGTAAAACAGTTTGCAGGATTTCATTATACATTTACATCAGTGGAAGATTTTGAGCAAAGATTTGTCAAAAATGTCGGGTCCGTTAAATGGATTTAATTTTTCCCCCCCCAAAGAACTGGGCATTTCGTTTCATATTATGCCAAGTTTGATTGTGCAAATACTTTTCATTGGTGCAATTTAGAATAAGAGTATAGTCATTTCAACTCATGCTCATTCATTCGTAGAGCCCAAGTTAAAAATGGTACGGATATTCAAAGCTTGATGTAGCTGTGATGTCAAAGCAAAGGTTGACGAAGTGTTCATTCATCAGACGTGCAAACACCTTGTGGCTTGATGCATTTGCAGCTTGTACTTCAGTATTGTAACAGTATTCAACAATATTGAAACTGCGTTTCTTGTGAAAGGCACCATTTTGACTTGGCTTCATCTGGTTTTTAATTTGTATACAGATTACATCTTGCGGATGTCTCGTAAGGAATGCTTTTGCAGTTTGACTGGAGCAAAATCATGCATTTTTTTTTTTTAGTGAATTGTGAAGATGCAGTTTTGTTCAGGAGCACAAGCAAGTTCTTACAAGACCACTACTGTAATCTCTTCTAGCTGCTTCTGAATGTGCAATGGAGAAAAATATTTTCATGTGAAAATGCTTCCATAGAGTTTTGCATTGAATGTACTTTTCTGTGCAGATAATTGTGGCTTGCAAGATAATATTGTTTGCTAGTTAGTCAGTCCAAATTTCACCACCATGGAAATAATTTGGTAGCTGGCACTCATGTTGCTAATAAATTCATGCATTTATGTGAACAATTTTGGTAAAACTGTCTGCGTCTTCAATTTTATTTGTTACATATTCTAGTCTGTGTTTCAGATGCAGTTGCAGTCTTCATGCCTTCAGTAAAAGATAAACAGGTGCTGAGAAACATGTTTATTATTTTACAGTTACTAAGACTGCTGTTGCACAATCAGATTTTGTATGTAAGAATGAAAATTAAATCGACTCGACAGAAAGTTGTCACAAATGTTGTATCCTAAACTAAAATACACGAGGTATTTTTGTTTCATTGATGAATCGCCAAAACTAATTCTTTTTACATCGCTCATTAGGTTCATGTTCTAATGGGAATATTTTTTTAATTTGACAGTTACATGCCTTAAACCTCTTGCCCCCCCCACCATTATTGGATCATACTGGTTTCCAGCTATGAACATTACTATATATACTTGCTTACCAGTGGAGTAAAACTACAAACAACAAAGCTCCTGATCTGATGTATCAAAATGTGCCACATATCAGGGTCTATGTTTGTTCTACTGATTAATCCTAACAAACTGCACAGTCCCATCTCTGCCTGTGCATGTGCACAGGCAGATCTCGCTCTGTGAAGTTTGTAGTTGGACTTGTATTATAAGCGAGCCTATATGGTAATTCAACAGTTTAACACATTTTTCATTGCTGGTCTGTGAAGCTTTGATTTGATATGTTTTCGTGTTTTAAAAATGGTTGTCAAAAATTGTCTTGGAAAGTGCAATGTATTAGAGTCATTGTGGCACGTGCCAAATATACTCGCTTACTGGTCGAGTACAGCTGCAGAGTGTACAGACCAAGCTGTACTGTCGCATAATGCACCGACAGATATGGGTGTCTGCAGTCTGTTGGGAGTAATGAACATATTCCCTAACGTGCAGGCACTTTGTGAGTGCAGATAGGGATTTGTTCTTTGTAGCTGGACTCAACATTTTAAGAGAGAATATGGAGTCTCATGTGCCCCCTGACTTTCATAGGCAACATGGGTTCTGTTTGCATAGGAATTTTGGTATTTTGGACATGTTTAACTAAAAATGTTGATGTCAGACTCTCAATAAGAGGGTTGGTGGTTGATACCCTCCCACACCAGTCTACATCTGCAGTGTGACCGTATCTTTGTGAAAGGCACTTGCCATGAACAAAGTGCAGAAATGGCTTGTAAATGCCATTGCTGTAAACCAACAGAATCCATGATGGCTATTTTGTATTGATCTCGTAATTATTTAATAACCTTTGATATTAACAAGCAAATTGGTAGCTTGTTTCTATGTATATGTATGTACATGTTACACTAAGTGTACTATTACTTGAATAAAATGAAGTTTTATTCCTTTTTTTAATCATTTCTTTACTGTATTTTTGTTTGATTTTGAGAGCAAGATGTATGCCAAAAATGCATTTATAAAGTTTCTAAAACAATGAAAGACTTCCACAGTTGTACTTCATATCTTCAGATATTGCCAAAGCCATCTTGCCGCATTTTTCATAAAGCTTTTTTTTCTCATCTGACAAATGGAGTATATAACTTCGAGTCGATTTTGAAGCTGTCTTTAGATATTAATGAAATATTATGGATGTCAATTTTCCCTTGAATGCAAGTTGTGGGAAAGATTCAGAAAAGGTAATCCTTTATTAAAATAGTAATTAATTCGTTACTCAAAAAGAGTAATGAAAAGTAAAGAAAATATTCAGCATCAACAAAAGTTAAGGGAGGTTTAATTAAAAATTTGAGTGTTTTTCCATTGACTTGTCATTCAGAACTTTATATTTTCGGACTACGAAAAGAGGATGGAAGGAATCAAGGCCTTGATGTTTTCCTTGTTATTCATATTCATTTTTCAGGGAGTTATAAGATAGTCACTATATTTCATGTTGCAATATGCTGTTGTGATCTTGTAGGTCAGTTGGCAGTTTTGATCTCAAGAGACTCTCTTACACGTAAATCCATTCAGAAAAATATTTAGTTTCTATTGCATTTTGATTTCTTGTCGTTGGACATCATATCGTCAATAACTAAACGTCTTCAAATTTTCCATATTTATTGCACAATTTCTTGGTAAATTATAAAGTACCAAGGAGTTCAACTTGAAACGGTTTCATTTCATTGCTTGAGAATATTTTGATTTAAATTTATTAATTTTGGCAGCTCTTTATTTTCTCTCAGATTGTTGGAGAGTCTCGACCATAATTTATTATTGGTGTCGAATTTAATTAACGTTTGGAGAAGTGGGAAATATGTTGTTTATATTTTATGTGTTATAAATAACCTGTGTATTTTAGGTCACCTGGTTGCATTGATGGGACCATAATTTATGAAAAGAATATTAACTTATTTCTTATATATGGAAGATGAAACTGAATAAATTTAATTAAGATGTCATTTGACTTGTGTCTTCTTAGAAACTTTCTACCTCATAACCCATGTTACAACTTAAATACCTTTATACATTCTTGATTCTTCTATTTTCTTGTTCCTTTTACTTTTGATCAGTCTTTCTCACTCTCTTTAGATACAAACATGCATCCAAGTTTTTATTTGTCAAGCACATAGCAGATTTGATACAACTTGTACTTTGGCTTTCATGTACTTGTCCAACCAGTTATCGCACGTCAAACTGAAAGTAAATGTTTCAAGTTTTTACTTCCCTTGCACGTAGTATTTTTTCTATTTGAAGGTTGGAATTGACAAGATGGAGGTCTTTATTATTTTTTCTTTTTTGATTTTGCTTATTGCATAGGATAGGTGATATCATAATTTTAACATACATAGCTTGTAACATGATAAACCTCGGTTTCCGATAGGTGGGTCTTGTTTATTTTGCCCTAAAATTCTGCCAGTGTTGTCACTAAATTTCTCAGAATTAGTAATGATAAAATAGTCTTAAAATAAGTGTTCTGGTTACTAGGGTAGGTGGGTTCGTACAGACTGGTTCTTGGGGTGTTGGGATGGATTTAAATTAAGCAAAATGGCAGAAAATAAGCGTCGTTCGTTCACAACCGGAATTTAACTCGGATCATAGTTAATATCGCATTGTTAATTCTTCTTCCAAATTTTTGGGGATAATTTTTCCCCGGAAAAAAAAAGTTGGATCTCCAGGAAATGCATGGTTGGTTATGTAGCATAACCTTGTACTTTTTATTTGGCCTTGTCAATAAAATGTCACTTCATAAAAGGATCGTATTCAAGTCCAAGCTATAGTGCAGTGGTTCCCAAACTCCGGGTCGCATGACGTTGTATAGGGTAGCCAGGATTTTATTTTGTGGGGTGGCAACAGTTATAAAAATGTTGAAACGGGGTTGTGAAGCTCAGAAAAAAAATATATTTTTGAGGGTAACGGCCAAAACAGGTGGGAACCAATGGACTAGAGTGGAATAAAATTCTGAAACGGACACCACTAGAAATTAGCTAGTGGTTTCTTACTGGTTAAATACCACCGATGATGTGCCAGTAGCTTCTCGTGGGTCGGTGGTTCTTCCCGGGGTTTTCCAGGGTTCTTCCTCCACCATTAATACTGGCCGCCATGTATAGCCTATCTTGTGCTGAAAAATGGCGTTAAACCCTATAACAACAACAACAACCACCGATGATGTGATGAAAAAATGTATGGATTTTTATACCCTTTGGGAGACTATCGCGCCATTTCTCATTAATCGCATCTCCACAATCACCCGGTGAAAACTTCGTCAGCCTTGTTATATGACCATGCACAAGAGGAACACATTTTGGTTTACTGGGGTTTCTCAACGTGATCCAACTATAGTTGCATTTTCTGCATCCATAAATGGGACACAGTAAATTTAACGGATTTAGTGTTTCGACAGCAGTATATCACCGTCGGTCAAAGGATGTAGGGAATACGTTGTTGTTTTGGTTGTAAGGCTTTTTTTCAGCACATGATAGACTATACACCTACCTGCCACTGCCGGCCAGTATAACTGGTGGAGAAAGAAGCTGTTTGCTCCCGATTTCTTTAAATCTATTTTCACCGTCATGATAACGGCTCTGGTGGCTTCAGTGGTTCGAGCGTTCACTATGGATGGGGGAGGTCGCTGGTTTGAACCCCGGTCTAGTCATACAATAGATCTGTAAAAATGGTACTTGCGGCTGCCTCGCTTATTGCTCAGAATTAACAGGTTAGTGTTAGGCCTGGGCCATCTTCGCTAACCAAGGGTCCGATATGTTAATCCTATCTACACCTTGGCGGATCGAGCAGATATTTTCGTGCTTTGTACTAGCGACATCTGTTGGATTTCATGAGTTGCCCCCCCCCCTTAGTATGTAATGCCAACTAACCAACAGTGTGTAACAGCGGTGCATTGTACATCGGCCGAAAATGGTGGAGGCAGTTTACTTCAAAATACTTAGTAAGTTTAACATCGAAAGTATGGCTACGTAACAGAGAAAAGCGGTTACAGGTATATTTGAGTGAAAGGTATTTATTCAAACACGGACCGGCAGTGGAAAATTGTTCATTTATGAGTCCATTCAAGGTGTATGCTCCCCTGGTTCGATCATGTAGGAACAGTGTTAAAATTTTAACAACTTTATTTTGACTGGATGCGGTGGCCTACCGCCGCATCCAAGGAAATCCATAGACCAGAAGCACATAAATATCTGCTCAATTCGCTAAGATATGGATAGGGTTAACACGTCGAAACTTTGGCTAGCGAAGATGGGACTGGTCGGCTTGGTGTCAGGATAATGTGACATGTCTGCAGCATGATGCCTTCAGTGCTTGACATAACTATAAACTGTCACACTGCAGACATCGTAGCGATATGACTGCAAAATTGCTGAAGCTACGTTACAAATCCAAATCACACACGCACAAACACCCTCAAGTTTAATAACGCCTTTTGGCATTCTCTTGTAGAGTCATTGATTCCATCATGTACGAAGAAGCAATCAAACTGCACAGAAATAGACGGACGCCTGTTTAATGGAGTGAACAATCGGATTAATTCTCAACAACAACACCACCCCCCTTCCAAAAAAACAACCAACAAACAAAAAACAAAACCAACCCCTTTTTGTTACGTTGCGTAAGAAAACGCATAATGTAGTAACAAGCAATTTAACCCATTAAAAATGTCCGGGTAGCAAAATCTCGATTAATAATTTCCCTTATTATACTCGTTTTCGGGAATTTTGGTGATTTGTTTCACTTTATTTGTCTTCATTGGTCTTACGGTGAAGACAAGGTTGTTAATGCTATTCATGGCTCCAGTCATCCGGTACAGAAAAGTGAATCATCACAGCCATGCACAACAGGACGTGCGTTTGCCTGATTGGGAACACGAAGTTTGAATCGGAAGTTTGAATCGGGGAGAGAGAGAGAGAGAGAGAGAGAGAGAGAGAGAGAGAGAGATTTGGATTTTTAACGCAGCTTTAAAAAAATTTAAGTGATATTGGGAAACAATATATTTCCATTTCATTTCGTCGACGTCTTCTGTATGCTTTAATTACAACGTTTATAGGCAGTGTTTGTTTATATATCATTTAACTTCTCTCATGCAACGCATAAAATTCCGAAAAAAAAAATTCAATTTTACATCATAATCTATTTGTACTATCCCGAAAAATATACTTGCCTAAATGTGTCTAGTACACGAATACATGTTGTGCAGAAGTGCAGTGGTGTATCGAGTGAACTTGTGTTGGTGATTATAATCGGGGAGCTACTTTCTTTTATCGACAGTCATCGTAAATGAGTCAGACACGAGGCACGCACATAGTGGATGTTACATCATAGGGAAAGTATACGAGGAGGCGACGTTTCCTGAAGGCACCAATGAGTAGCTTTCGCGAGACACTAGCCTGTAGGTGGTATGTGTAATTAAAAGCGAATGTTATTAGCAAATTCAAAATAGCAAAGTATGTGTAAAGTAACATTAATCTACAGTTAAGTTTATATTAAGACACAGCGGACTGTTCAACTTATACTATATAGAGAAATTTTTATACGTATCCGTACATAGATTTGTTTTTAAAATCCACTTATGACTGACATTTGTACTCGTTTAAACTGATAACAGGTAGCGTGTTTGACAATATAATACAGGGATTTGATACAAAAGTGCATGGATTCAATTTTAAATGTTTTTATTATGAAATCTTCATCTCCCAGAAATTTAAAACGAATGTTTCATATTTAGTCGTCGACCAATTTTATTACAAGTGTGTTTGAGCTGTTGAAATTAAAAAGGAAAAATAAATCATGTAATGATACGAATTTTATAAAGTAACTTTTATTCTGAAAGAATATCATAGGTCATCATCAGCTTTGATATTTCACAGGGTCTTAAATCCCACCTGGTCAAATGAGGATATGTAAATACCATCTGGTCAAATGAAGATATGCAAATCCCATCTGGTCAAATGAGGATATGTAAATCCCACCTGATCAAATGAGGATAAATAAGATGCAAAATGCACACGCATGTAAGTAATGATAACCTAACCACGGCGCGGACCTAAACACGGTGCCATAGGTGTCCGCAGAAATATTGGTAATTTTTTATATTAAAAAAAACTGAGGGGCAACTCTGCCCACCCCATCCGTGGTCCCCCTTTACGGTGCGGACTCTTAGCAGAAGGATTATTTATTTACACTGTTTCCAGTTTAAATAACAGGTAAACATAGACGGATGGAGTTGTTAAATTGTCCCTTTTGTCATTAAAATCGTTTACATTTGTTAAATTTTATAAGGATCAGTATAATGAAGTATCATTATATCACAGGGTATCAGAATACATCGTTCTCTTTGTCAGAAGACATCGTTCTCTTTGTAACAAGAAACTGTTCTCTTTGTCAGAAGACACCGTTCTCTTTGTCAGAGGATTCCATACACTTTATCAGAAGACATTGTTCTCTTTGAAAGAAGACACTGTTCTCTTTGTCATAAGACACTGTACTGTTCTCTTTGTCATAAGACACTGTACTGTTCTCTTTGTCAGAAAACACTGTTGTCTTTGTCATAAGACACTGTTCTCTTTGTCATTGTCATAAGACACTGTACTGTTCTCTTTCTGAGAAGATACTGTTCTCTTTGTCATTGTCATACGACGCTGTACTGTTCTCTTTGTCAGAAGACACTGTTCTCTTTGTCACTGTCATAAAACACTATTCTCTTTGTTATAAGACACTGTTCTCCTTGTCATTTTCATAAAACACTATTCTCTTTGTCATAAGACACTGTTCTCTTTGTCATAAGACATTGTTCTCTTTGTCATTGTCGTAAGACACTGTACTGTTCTCTTTGTCAGAAGATACTGTTTTCTTTGTCATAAGACACTGTACTGTTCTCTTTGCAGAAGACACTGTTCTCTTTGTCATAAGACACTGTCCTCTTTGTCAATGACATAAGACACCGTTCTCTTTGTCAGAAGACACTGTTCTTTCTGAAAGAAGACACTGTTCTCTCTGAAAGAAGATACCATTCTCTTTGTCTATTGCTGTATGAACTGTAAAATCCAGGCAAAGATAAGACATGTATCGATTCATCTTGCGAAAATTTTAAACTTTTCAGATTCAGATAAAGTATTCATCATTGCCATGTATTGATTTACTTTAAGCAAAGCCAGTGGTACCCTTTTAACATGGTAGACCAATGCATAAGTGTATATTATCTTAAAGAGGTGCAGAGTTTACAGTTAGAGTACATCAAATAATTCAGTGTACCGTATATACCAGCTTAAATGACGATTCAAACTGTAAATAACAAAGATCCTGATCTGTCGTAGCATAATGTGCTTTTAGTTCAGATCAGAATCTATGTTGTTCTACTCTTCTAAGAAAACTCCACAGACTCACCTCTGCCGACGCATGATGCGCCGACAGATCTGGGTCTGTGCAATTTGTAGGTGGACTCGTTTGATATGTGAGCACATACGGTATGTACATTTTATAATGGGAATTAGTGCCCTACTTATTGAAGTTGAGATTTTTGCGCATGCTTACGTTTTCGTATGTTTCGCTTAGAACTTGCATTGGTTTGGTGTTACTTTTTTTATACAGGAGTGGGTAAACATTTGGCCAGTTTTGTTTTAGATTTTTATTTGTGATCGATTTTGATTAATGCTCGATATTTTCTTTTTTAAAAATGTTTTCGTGAAAAATCAGGACACCGTGTTTAAAGACTCAAACCTTCCTGGACAGTGTCTTCACACCGTGTGAAAGAACCACACAACCTTTATCCCTGTTATTTCGCGAGACTTACAATGATAAAAACCGAATTACGTCTAGGCATTGAGAGACTTTATTTTCTTGAATGATGAGGATGTCTTTATTTGGGTAAAATATATTAACCTAGGGTTCCTCAGGATAGGTCACACACACACACGCGCGAGCGCACGCACGCACGCACAAACACACACACGCATATACATGAGCGCGCGCGCACACACACACACACACACACACACACACACACGTACGTGGAGTCGTCCAAAGATATGGATGTGCCTTCTTCATGTATTATTGCCTTTCAGAATAAACTGAAACCTTGGGGTTGCTATCGCGGAAGAAACTTTCCACATCTAGTTTTCAATCTTTGGGTGTTCAGGATATCCATAAGAATAATGACCGTACCTGCCCCAACCCCACTACTTATTCGGGCCAGTGGTTTGATTAGCTCATCGCTCATTTTGAGGTATAAGAAACTTCCGCTTTAGACTTTTGAAAAATTCGTGAATATTACGTCATCAACGAGGAAGCGTATAAGCTTAAAGGTTTATCATCTCTGGTTTTCCAAGGAAATGAATATTTTCTGCATTACTCACAGTTATTTTAAAAAAATATATTGAACAAGGTTAGCAATCTATTGATAAGTGTATATAAGTAATTTGTTACTTTCTATAAGATGTTTCTGGGGCTCAGGTGTGAAAATGATGATAGTCCAAGACAAACCCTTTCAATGAATATCCGATATCTGGATATTCCTTGAAAAATGATTTCACACACACACACACACACACACACCCTATATATATATATATATATATATATATATATATATATATATATATATATATATATATATATATATATACATACGGTAGAGTGCCAGACAGAGTGGGTCATGCCAGTGATATATTGTTATGATCATTATTTTAATATATAAAAAATTTGTTGATGCTGCTTAAACTAGCCTATTCCGGTTTTTTTCTAACATTACTCTTGCGTATGACACGTGTTATTATAACGTCCGTTGTTGTTGCTTTCGATGCATTTCGATCGTGTTCAAGCAAAATCGTATCTCATTGTAGTGGGATCCCTTGCTTGACATATGATCTTGACATTTAATAACAGCAGGTGAAACATTATCGAAAGAAAATGCAATGATTTCTCTAGATTGGCTTGGAAAACATGCAATATGCTTTCTTTTGGTAAAAGAGATGAGTGTTGAAATGCAGGAATTGCTGCATTTACACTGTTTTAACTTCTATTGGGCGATTTTAATCAGGGTGTTGCACATTTTGGTCGGAAATCACGAAGGTGGGTAGGTATTGTTTGTTGTTACTGGCGTGTGTCAGGAAATTTGAGATGCATAAGACAGTCAAGAAGCTGTCACATCAACAAAACGTTGCATAAATCACTGAAGACTCAACACAGAGATTTAGAGTCTGAGTAAACTTTAAACAATAGGTTTCATTTGATGAAATTTTTCTTGTGGAAAAATGAGCGCTAGGTTAACTTCGTGCTAAAAGGTTGAGCTTGGTATGATTCAAGTGTCAATGATGACTCGTCGCTCTTTTTGTTTTGTTCACTTTTAGTTTAAAATTCTTTGATCCTTGTAATCAGTTCCTGTTCTAAAAAAAAAAAAAAAGACTTTTGCATTCACAATAAACGTTCTTTTACAGATATCATTTTTTAAATGTCTCCACGTATTTTATTTCTTGTTTTTCCCCACTCCCTTCTTTCCATCCTTCCATCGAGCGAAAGAGAGAGATGCAAAGTGATTTACTACTACTACAACTACTATTACTATTACTACTACCATTACTACTACTGCTACCACTACTACCATTACTACTACTGCTACCACCACTACTACTATTACTACTACAGTTATTGCTACCACCACCACTACTACTACTTTTACTACTACTACTACTATTACTACTACTGATAACACTACTACTACTACTACCACCACTACTACTACCACTACACTACTAATAATAATAATTAGATAAGCACTAAGTAAGCTTGATAGCGCTATCTTCTCTCTGCAATCAAAGAGATGTCTAAATGTTGTATCAAATGTCACTGAAGGACAAAAACATCGCTGTACAATTTAGCAATATTATGTTTGCAAATATCTCTCTGTAAATATACTGAGCCAAGCTTGCCTAATTATTAGCATAAATATAAAGTATCTTAGTCGTCCGCCTCGGATGCTGTAGGTCAAGGGTTTGCCTCGCTTGGCATTAAGCATTAAGATGTTAGTGTTAGGGGCCATCCATTTAGTACGTACGCAAAGATCTGGCAAAGCTTGACCCCTTCCCCCTCCCTGTACACATTCGTACTTTTTTACGCCCCCCACTTGCGTACGTACGCTTGACGCCCCCCCCCCCAATTCTATAGAACGGCCTATATTTAATCCACGCAGAAACGATCAAGGATTGATAATATTAACGTGTTTAATAAAACAGATAGTCCACCGACGTTGAATGTCTGGCTGTATCAAAGAAATAAGCTGCGTAATTTTAAAAAGTTTGTCTAGTGTCCGCTAAAATTCAAACGCCGACTGAACCCAGTCGAACAGGTTACGTATTACAGGAGTATCGTCAATATGCGCAATGTCAGGCTGAAGCAGAGCAGCATTAACTGCAGTCTGCTGGGCCGCCGTCTCA
Organism: Megalonaias nervosa; assembly: GCA_016617855.1. Taxonomy (NCBI): domain Eukaryota; kingdom Metazoa; phylum Mollusca; class Bivalvia; order Unionida; family Unionidae; genus Megalonaias; species Megalonaias nervosa. The sequence goes on along the minus strand of JAECUM010003544.1, from coordinate 155,121 downwards.
ATATCCACACCGTCGCTGACATCATCATCCAGCTTTTGATTGTTCTCACTGTCAGTAGATTCAGTAGTGTGAATGCGCCGATGTCGTTTTACACTGGCCTGCGACGAATGATACACGCCGCACACGGAATATGTGCGCTTGATAATTTCAGGTTGTGCAAGTGACGGACAGTGCACATCAAATGACGCGTTCAAAGGAACTTTTGATGATCCAAAAGCTAGCCGGTGAGCAAGTGAACTGTACGCGTGCGTCAGATCCTTTACAGATTCTGGATCAGGAATGCTAAGACCAGCTGCAGAATGTGTCAGTACTACAGGTCCAGGCAGGAAACGTTCAGGAAAGTAATTTTTCCATGAGGTGCACCATGGGCGACAGCAGCCGGAATCATCACACTTAATGATCTGCAGAAAATATTGACTCTGCCTGACGTGACACGCGATCCATTTGACTTTTGGTTCACTGGGTGATTCATGCTCTACTGGGTCAGTATATTCTACATGGACATCATGCTTATCTAATACGACTGCGGACCATACTTCTGCCAGTGTTTTTCCTGCTTTCTCAAAGTTCTGCTTTTCCAACTCCGCGTCGATTGTTTTTCCTGATGCATTGAGATGTGACCCGTAGTGATCATGAGGTAGCACTAGTCCGGCTAGCTCTCGGCTCAGTGGAGCCATCCGGCGCTCAGCTCTGTTGTAGGCTGAATAATGTGGTGCGTGGATGCCTGACAAATACACATCCAGATCCAGGTCAACAAATCTAGCGGCTGAATCCTGTAGAGTTTGGGAAATCTTGGATTCTCGTCCGGTCCTCCATCACTCGCCACGACCACTATTGGTTTCACACGACCATCAGCTGTGCACATCACTGACTGGAAACTTGGAATTGAGCGGAGACGTTTCATATCATGACTATGCGTTAAAGCTGTACTGCTGACGTGTTTCATTGAGCGCACTGCAATACACGTAGGACCGGAGTATGTTACAGCATCGACTAACTTTACTGGAGTCAGGACAAAGGCAGCATAGACAGATGGGATCAGTTTATGGCGAGACGTGACAGCAAAGTCGTGATCTGGCTAACGCACTGTATACTCGAGATGTGTCAGTACAGGCGCCTGCTTCGTTGCTGCCAGAATTCCAAGTGGCACTTTAGCCTTGTCGTCTTGGCTGAGGTAGAAGCACACGTCTACTACAAACATAGAACAGATTTCATCTAGGTATATATAACATAGATGCAAACGCAAATGCTGCATCTTTGTGACGGTCGTGAGCGGTATTGGCAGCTCTTGTCAGTTTCACAGGTACGGTCTTTATGTGACGTTTGCCTTCCATTGAGCTGGATCGTCTTGGAAGAAGTCGCAGATACGTCGCCGACCTCGACAGATGATAGCCTTGTTTCAATAATGTTTTATGTAGGTCATCTAATGTCTTACACAATCGCAATTCCTGCTACCAACGCCGGTCGCTGGCAGCAGCACCAATGGACGCAATATCAATAATTGCTTCGAGAAGATCCGGATTGTCGTCTGTGATGGCCAGTGTACCGCCTCTATCCCTAGTAAACTTTCGTAGTTTTTGCCCCAGATTCGGATGTTCTTTCGCTATATCTTCGAGGGTTCGTTGAGTTTGAGACGGCGCTCACGCTGCCTTGTGGCCTCCAGGCGCAGCCGCTTAAATTTCAGTTTCTTTTGCTTCAGGTTCAATTCAACTGACTTCATTTTCTCCTTTACTTCCTCGGTTATGAGGCCTGCATCTCAAAAATGTAGTAAAGCTAATATCTGTTCTTGGGCTTCAGAGATGTCACGTTGAACACTGGTCTGTTGTGGAGTTTCTGCTCTTTTCGTGATCCTGGCGGTAGGTTCAGACATGGATGAAGTCGACGGACTTGATGCAGCGTCGCCAATCGATATAGGTGGCAACACATGAGATGCAGCTGAAATCATGATTGTAGGTGCTAAAGCGTCAACGTCAAAAAGGAGAGGATATCTCAGGCACTTCAGGCTTCGATACAGTCGCCACTTACGCGCGTGACCTGAAAGATATAAGATTGCTTCTGCTCGCCAACGCTTTACTTGCTAGATCAGCTGTAACATATTCATACGTAGTTTCATCACGCTTTATTTTATCCCATAACCGATTAGTTTCTTTTGGTTGTTCTTGTTTACTACCTTGCGGCTTAGCTTTATACACAGCTTTGTACATACAGTTATACTTGACCGTATTATCCCAGTGTAGCTTCCGAGCCGGCCGGTCAACTGTAGACATGATCTTCTCACTACGCCAGCTGCAGGAGAAGTGTCATGAGCAGCAGATGCCCCTCTACATTGCCTTCATAGACCTGACAAAGGCGTTTGACCTGGTCAGCCGGAGCGGACTCTTCAGGCTCTTGGAGAAGATCGGCTGCCCCCCACGACTGCTCGCTGTCATCACATCGTTTCACCAGAACATGCAAAGCACAGTGTGCTTCAACGGCGCAACATCAGAGGCCTTCCCAGTCAGCAGTGGAGTGAAGCAGGGCTGTGTCCTTGCGCCGACCCTCTTTGCCATCTTCTTCTCCATGCTCCTCCAGTACGCCTTCAAGGACTGCAGCGAGGGAGTGTACATCCACACCAGGGCTAACGGCAAGCTGTTCAACATCGCTCGTCTCCGTGCAAAGACTAAAGTCACAGAGGTTCTCATCCGTGAATTGCTCTTCGCCGATGATGCAGCCTTGACATCACATACGGAAGATGGACTTCAGCAGCTGGTATGTCGCCTCTCCCACGCCTGCAAAGAGTTCGGACTGACCATCAGTTTGAAGAAGACGAATATCATGGCGCAGGATGCAGACTCCCCTCCAACCATCACCATCGATGGGTACAACCTTGAAGTTGTTGAGAACTACACATACCTTGGGTCCACCATCTCCAGCTCACTCTCCATTGATGCTGAGGTGAACAGCAGGATTGCCAAGGCAGCAGCAGTTATGGCCAGACTGAACCAGAGGGTCTGGAACAACCCCAACCTCACTGAGAAGACCAAACTGCGCGTCTACCAAGCCTGCGTGCTCAGCACACTCCTCTACAGCAGCGAGGCATGGACCACCTACACGAGCCATGAAAGGAAACTCAACAGCTTCCACTTGAGATGCCTGCGGCGCATTCTGCGCATCCAGTGGCAGGACAAAGTACCCAACACTGAGGTTCTGGAACGCGCCAGCATGAACAGCATGTTCACCATCCTCAGCGAGAGGCGCCTTCGCTGGCTTGGCCACGTCAAGAGAATGGATCCAGGCCGCATTCCCAAGGACCTGCTATACGGCGAGCTAGCAGAGGGCACACGACTGACTGGACGGCCACGTCTGCGTTACAAAGATGTCTGCAAGAAGGACATGAAGACGGCCAACATCAACGTCAACAACTGGGAGAGCTGTGCTGACGACCGCTCCGCCTGGCGCCTTGCGTTCAGACAGGGCGTTCAGAAAGCCGAGGAAAGGATAAACACAAACCTCGCTACAAAGAGAACCAGGAGAAAGGCGAAACAACAACAGCCTCAACAAGCATCAACGTTCACCTGCAGCAAGTGCAGCAGAGACTGTCACTCTAGGGTCGGACTCTTCAGCCACTCGCGAAGGTGCAGACAGAACACCCAACCGGAAGCTACACCATCGTCTCTCGAAGACGGACGGATGCCGACGATATTATCCATCCTCAATGAATATTCAAAAACACTTTTATTAGGATCTTAAAACACAATTATTAAACTCGGTTAACTAGTTTCTATATATAAGTGCGTTGTTTGAACATCTGTATTCTAATAGTAGACCGATGTACAGACCAGTGTTAGTACTAAAGTCGGGGCATCAGCAGCAGCACGAACAGAGCACCGCGGCAGCTAAAATCTTGAGCCAGCGGCAGACCGCAGTGAGGACAGATGGAAGGATGTGTAATCCATGGGGCAGGCCGCCAGACTGTGTCAGACTCGCTGCTGAGCTGTGTGATAGCTACCAATCAGGGTTACGGTGGAATACAAGTGACACCTCTCCCGCAATCCTACTTCTCCCGGTAGCTGTGGCTCATTTGAAGGCCAGTATAGACAAATTATTATCTAGGTTTGACCCCACCCCGTTTCCTATGCGTACGTACATTATCAGTAGACCCGCCCATACGCAAGCGTATGCATTTGGGTTAACCCCCTCCCCCCTCCATGAGTACATACTAAATGGACGGCCCCTTAGGATTGGTCGGTCTAGTGTCAGGATCATGTGACTGGGAGGGACATGATGCAACATGTCTGCGTCATGATGCCCCAGTACTAGACATCACCATAAACCGCCACATTGCAGACATCGTAGCGATATGGCTAAAATTGTTAATGCTACGTTGAAAATATAGTCATGATGCCCCAGTACTAGACATCACCATAAACCGCCACACTGCAGACATCGTAGCGATATGGCTAAAATTGTTAATGCTACGTTGAAAATATAAATCACACACACTAAAGTATCTAAATAATACTGCAAATGTTTGTTGTTGTTTTGGTTTTGTTGTTGTTGTTGTTTTTTAAATAAACACAAAAAGAGGAAATTAATATCGCTGTAATGATCATTGACCTACAGGGTGAAATGAGACCAACATTTGTTATCTTGCCCTGCTGCTTAGGGTCAGGAAGTCATGTTTAGATATCGGCTGCCTATTCGCAAAATGTCAGCACAAAACTCTCTATCTCTATATATCTGTCTGTCTGTCTGTCACACACAAACACAAGTGCACACATTTTCCTGTATGTTATTATCAGCATGTTTTCGGATAAATATAAAACCTCTATAAGAAGTCAGATTTTTTCGCAGTCAATAATTCTCGCCCTGTTATAAAAAATGGAACTGTTTGTTTTCAATTTCCTCCTAGCAGACGGGGTGTTGTCCTTTACCTAACACATATTTTGTTCATCGTCGCAAGCAACGTGCGAAAAGACGCTACGCTCCTCTTTCACCCGTGGCTGTCTGCGACAAGATTTATATCGCTCGTTTGTCATGAATATGCATAAAGTAGAGTGTACATGCATGAAGAAAAATACGTCATTAATATCACGAACGGACCCTGTCGATAAGTAGCTGTGTCTGGAATAGAAGCTTTGACTAGCTCATTCCGGCAGGAGTGTGAATGTGTGATTTAGATTTTTAACGTAGCTTTAACAATTTCTCAGTCATATCGCTATGATGTCTGCATTGTGGCAGTTTATAATGATGTCACTGGGACACCATGTCGCAGACACATAGCATGATGTCACACCCAGTCATATTATCCTGACACCAGACCGACCGACCAGTCCTAACACTAACCTCCTAATGCTGAGCGCCTATCGATGCAGCTGTAAGTACCATTTTAATAAGTTTTTGCTAATAAGTGGTTCGAACCCACGACCTCCCACATCCGAGATGACTTTCTTACCACTAGACCACTGGAGCGGTCGACATTCCGGCAGGATGAAACGTTGTGTTGGGTTAACTTTCCGAGAAAACTTCACTTAGACTTACATCGATTCTTTTTGTAGATCCATGCATATTCATTATCCTGGCAACAACAAGTGAAAAACAGAGCGTTATGAAATTTTGATCGCGGCTTACGACGATGAATTTACAGATTCTCTGTCATCCTAGACTAACTGACCTACAACTTACCTGTCCAGACAAGTTAGATAGGGAAAAGGCGAGTATAGATGGAATCTTAATTCATGTTAACATTATATCTTCATTTTATAAAGAAATGACGTTGACGAAACTTAACTGATGATTAAACAAGATGCTCGAATTTTTTGCATCTAGTCGACATATGAACTTTAACATTGGTCAAAGTTTGGAACATTTTATATATATATATATATATATATATATATATATATATATATATATATATATATATATATATATACAAACACACACACACAACAACACACACACACAAGCTAGGCAGATTTAATTCCCTGTATCGTCCAGCTATGCACTGAGTGCTTAACCATATCTGGGGCAAGTTATGTGCATAATCAATTCGAGGACATGTTATGAGCATGATGAAGTCTGGGACATGCTTGATGTGCGTGATCAAATCGGTGACATGCATCTTGGACACACTAGGCGCATGCACAATTCTGGGACATACTATGCAGCAATTACTCTCTTCCAAATTCTGGTAAGAAATAAGCCGGACTTCCTGATTTTGAGAGTTCTGGTATCGTGTCTAATGACCAGAGTTTACAGAAAAACAGTTGGTCACGTTAAGAATCATTTGAATGGACAAAAATGAAAAACAGCATTGATGTAGATTTGAACTAGGTGTGCCAGTTATATTTTAATTAAAGTTGCTAAAAATACACTGATTTCTGGAAAATAGCATCCATACCCTTGGCAATGACGTTTTCTAATTTTCATGTAAAGTATCTCTTTGAAGTTTGGTGGTAGTAATAAAACCATTACATTTGAAAATTAAACTTAGATCTTTGCATATAGTATTTATTCGAGGTATTGCTTATTTTCGTGGGGTGAATTGACACTCTTGTAAAAGAAACAACTGTTTGAAATAGTGGAGGGAGAGAATGCTCTTTTTATAACAGCGTTTAGCGTCTACGCTGTTCATACCGTATTTGCACACTAAGTGAATCCTAAAATATTGGATGTGCAGAAACTTTAGAATGACATCTCTTATACTACCACTAATTTACGCAAATGCAAGAAAATGTAAGGGTGCATTCTTTGTTTATTGTACCATAATAAAATTAGTCCCTTTATCAGACAAAAATATTTTGCAAAAAGTTTTACATTATATCGTATGCATAAAACAATTCATTTTGTGTTTATAATTTGGTTACTATAGATAAGCAACCCAAAATAGCACATTTTCTTCCAGCGTTAATATCCTCGGCTTTCTTCGCGAAAAGAAACTTCTAGGATCAATCGGAACATCGCTCATCTATTTCTGTCAGATCGTGCAATAACCTCAGAAGCAGTTTTAGGAAGGCACATCAATTGAATGTGATAGGTGATTCCAGTCTAGCGGAAAGCACTACGTATGTTGCGACAACAAAGTTCAAGGTCGTTCTGATTGTGACTTCGTCTTCTTGCACCGCCATATTGTTTCATATGAATAAATGTAGTTCAAAATATTGTTTTCCATGGCGATAAATGACATCCGATGTTTTTTTATCGACTTGACTGAAAAGGCCGTTTGTGTTCCGATTGACCCATGGATGGAAGCCGCCACTTTGAATTTCATTCATAACATTCACTTGACGGCATCTTGTGACAAAATACTAGTCAGCGTTTACATAATAATAAGAATTGATTCATTGGAAATAATATTTAAAATCTACTTTTTAGTTTTCAGTTTATCTTTTATTTTGCATATGTTAAACTTAACTCCCATTCAATCTACAAAACGTTCATGAACCAAATCTCAGGTTGCGTACTACTTCTAACCTCAAGTTTTTTGTGTTGATTGGGTGTTTGCCCAGCGCTATAGGGCGAAATAAAAAATCAATGCGCCTGATATATCAGAGGTATATTTCTTGATCTACAATTCAGAGGCTTCTCCGAATGATTTCTTGGCTGTAGCAGGATAGAGATATGTAGACATAGCTTTATCTGACTTCATTTGTAAGAGGGAGTGTTTTTGAAATAAACCCAGCTTACCTGTTTTATCTGTTTCTTTTTTACAAATAAAAAGCAGAGTGTAGTGCCCTTCTGAATAGAGTTCACAGCCCTTAATAGCAGAGTTTATTGACCTTTAGAGCAGAGTTTATTTGAAATGAAAAACAGGAAAAAAGAACACCAACACAACCTTATACATACTCAGTGTCAATGCAGATAATGCGTGTGTGTCTTTTGAATTTGTAACGCAGCTTTAACAATTTTAGACATATCGCTACGATGTCTGCAGTGTAGCAGTTCACAGTGATGTCTAGCATTGGGGCATCATGCCGCAGACAGGTAGGATCATGTCCCACCCAGTCACATTATTCTGACGCTAGGCCGACCAGTCCAGCACAAACCTCATAATTCTGAGCGCCAAGCGAGGCAGCTGTTAGCACCATTTTTATAAGTCTTTGTATCATTTAGACGGGGTTCGAACCCGCGATCTCCCCATCCGAGGCGGACGCTCTAACCACTCATGCCACGCGATCAGTGCAGGTAGTGATACTATTTCTCTTAATATATACATTTCCTGCCGCAAGTAGCATCAAAATTAAATTAAACTTCTTACTGATAGGAATTAAACCTGGTAGACATTAAAACATGGTGCCTGGGACAGCTTACTGACATAAAAACATTTACTTACAAGACTGGGAAAAACATGCAGTCACCTCTAAATAGGAACATGTATACGAATTATAATTATGAATATACGGAACCTATAGTTTCAGGTTACCTGTTCAGTTCAGTCTTTTATTTACTCGTAACCATGGTTATGGAGTGCAAAATGGATAGGTGGTCACGCTATCGCACATTTATTGTAAATAGATGACGAATATATCCACCAAGATAAATGATGCAAAATCACAAAAATTAAAAGTACATATAGTCACATAGAATGAAACTGATGTGTATTCCCCTATAATGTACACAAAAGTCCGTACGACGACCGATGTGTATTCCTCTATAAATAATGTACACAAAAGTCCGTACGACAAGTTCTAATCTAATATCTCCAACTATAGCAAACATCTCTGGAAGACATCATGAATTATGGGGTCACAAGATGAGCTTTTTATTACCGCTGAATTCAGGAATCTTTATATTGATTAAAAAAAAAAAAATATATATATATATATATATATAAAAAATATGTGTCAAATGTAAAACGGTCAATACAATCTTAAGTTTAAAATGGGTGACAACCACCTGAATTATCCCCAGCAAATGGTAGAGGAATTCATTTTCAACATTTCTTATTGAAACACTATTTTTCCAGGACTGTGTAAATATGATACAAACTGTAGATGCTGTTCTCTGTACAATACAATGCTTATTCTACTTATCTTGTATCATACATGTATGATGTATACTAGTATACATACATAACCAGATATTCAAACCAACATGTATTATCAGCTGGACTTCGCTCTGTGATAGCTGATCATAAATTTAGATGGCCGAAAAAGGAGCCTCTAACAATTTTGGATATACAATAGCTAACAATTTGGAATAAACAATAGCTAACAATTTGGAATACACAACAGCTAACAACTTGGAATATACAACAGCTAACAATTTGAGATATACAACAGCTAATAATTTGTGATATACAAAAGCTTCGTGAATTTGCTAAATTGTTTGGGCCGATAAGCTCTTGCAAAAAATATGTAATTAGTATTAATGGGCACGAATCTATTATCTTTGCAGTCTTTCATATTTGAAATGTAATTATTGTTCACTAACAATGAATGAACATGACACTGATGTTACAGGTTTCATATTTGTTTTTTCATTTATGAGCTGCAATTAGTTACTTGGTGGGTTTCGTGTATGAAGAGAATCCTGCACATTTAAGAAGAATGTGTATAGTCTAGCCTTGACAAATCTAGACCCTTTTATTTCGGATGTAAAAGAATGTTAGCTTCGATAATGTATCCCTTGCCCTTGGTGCTTGCGTTTCAGCAAGTAGTTGTTACTATTTAATTTATGGCCCGTATTTTGTTTGCTGCTATACTTGAAGGAAGTACAGAAGTTGATCGCCCAGAAGGAAGTATAAAAGTTGATCGCCCAGAAGGAAGTAGAAAAGTTGGTATCTACAAGCATATAGTGTGAATGACACAGTATATTTGCTATCGTTATTTGCGGGCGTCCATATCATTCATAAATGTTTTTCTTCTCACTTAGTTTGTTTCTTGGTTTCTTTGTTTCTTTCTTTCTTTTATACATTTAAGGGTCGTGTTTGAAATTTAGTATCCTACAGTGTGTTCAGTGTATATTAAACGTATTTCTGGCTTAAGGCATGACACGAGGTATGCAAACAGAAAAGGAAATGATATTTCAAGTTGATGATTGGGTGTGTAGTTTGGAAACTGTCCAGTCTGTCAAACATCGCACATTCCGATGTGTCACATGTGCCCGTTCGCCAGGCAATATATCGTATTACTTACAGCATCACATGAAGAGGGAGACCAGTTTTCGGTATATACCCATTTGTACATAAAATGTACTTGATGACCCTCACAACCAACCTGAAAGGTAACATTTAATTTGCTTTTCTACAGTGGACAGTGTCTGGAGATACCACCATTTGAAAAACTAATTGTTTATATTCAGTTAAAATGACTCACAAATAAACCAAGACGCAATATTGTAATCCCATTTGCATTGAGGTACGCAGTCTCTTGTACGCTTAAGAGGACCGCTCCGGTGGCCTAAGTGGTTCGAGCATCCGCCTCGGATGCTGGGGGTCGCGGGTTCGAACCCCGACTGAGTTTTACCAAAGACTTATAAAAATAGTCACAACAGCTGCCTCTTTGGCGCTCAGCATTGAGAGCTTAGCGTAAGGACAGCTGGGTCTGGTGTCAGGATAATGGGACTGGGTGGAACTTGATGTCACGTGTCTGCGGCATGATTCCGCAGTGCTAGACACGAGTAAAAACTGCCACACTGTAGACATCGTAGCGATATGACTCAAATTGTTCAAGCTTCGTTAAAATCCCAACACACACACACACACACACACACACACACACACACACACACACACACACACACACACACACACACACACACACATTCAAGGGTGTTATTTTATCATTTGAAAATAAAACAACGCCAATGTCAACTCGCGGTTGATATAACAGTATAAGGTGATTGGGCATGATAGATAATGTACATCGATTTGTATAAAGCGCGGAAATCGTCCGAACATGACTAAAAGGTGGCACGATTTTAAAAATCTATTTGACCATTTGACTATACGATTCGTAACCACTGCTCAAAAAGTTAGAACTATACCAGGTTTGGACTATTGCTGTTGAGTTTCAAGTGGGTCTATTGTTACGAATAGGTAATTAAATTGCTTGTGTGTTAGTTTTAAATTCTTTTTTATTTTATTTTTGTTTGTTTCATTACATTTTATTATAATGATAATTTTCATTGGATTTGAATCTCTTTTCGGAAAATTCACTTGACTTAATTGGAATGTAAGGGTTGCGTTATCATTATTTTTAGCTCACCTTGGTTGAGACGTTTTGTAAACACTAAGCGAAAATGATTGGCTATTACCAAGGTCATGTTCGGCCCACGTGTTAGCTGAGTTGTAAACAGCCTTTCCTTTTTTATTTATTTCCAGCGTGAGAATCTGATTCTTAGCTAGGGTTATTTTGGCTTACGTGCTAAATGGCATTTTTTTTTTCTGCGCTGATCAAATTAGTGATCACTTAGCCCCGTCACGTGAGCCACCATGTGATCTAAAATCGTGGGTTTAAACAGACGAATTTAGTAGATTTAGGCAGTCGTATTCCTACACCTAAAGAGCTCGAGGTGTTTTGATGTTGATGCCAGATTGTTGTAAAGTTCATCTATTTTTGGGGATTTAATAATTTATATTCTCTGGAAAACATCACAAGTGCTTTTCTTTATAAAAATTCTGGGTCAAAGACATTTAGTGGAAATTTATTCTGAAATTCTAAACAGCACATTATAAATTGTGATTCAATGAGGAACTGTTGCCATCAGTACAATGACCTCATCTGACGTCATCGTCTTCCATATTAGAACTTCATCGAGATTCGAGCCTGGATTCAGTTAGAACTGTTTAGTGATAGGGCTTATATTTTTCAATTCTAGGAATAATTGTTGGATTATATTCACAAACCGTAGGTCCTATTTCATATTTTTACCTTGTTTTCTAGGAAAATAAATTATTTTGTTAAAATTTACAAACCTTGTTGACTTCACTCTTTTCTTTTGTTACTTTTGTACGAGCCTACACGTAACAGTATACATTTGGCGATAGAGGGTCCGTGTATTTAGGGGTCGAGGGTCCATATATTTAGGGGTCGAATGTCCGTTTATTTAGGGGTAGTGGGTTCATATTATTTAGGGGTCGATGGTTCGTATTATTTAGGGGTCAGTTTTATGTTTGTTATTTAATATAATAAATTATGTTCAGTGTATATTAGAAATCGGTTTGGTTTAAGGCATGACACGAGGCATGTAAACAGAAAAGGAAATAATCTTTCAAGCTGATGAGTGGGTGTGTAGCTTGGAAACTGTCCAGTCTGTCAAACATCACACATTTCGATATGTCACATATGCCCGTTCGCCAGGCAATATTTCGTATTACTTACAACATCACATGAGGAGGGAGACCAGTTTTCGGCATATACCATTTGTACGTAAAATGTACTTGATGACCCTCACAACCAACCTGAAAGGTAACATTTAATTAGATTTTCTAAAGTGGACAGTGTCCGGAAATATTACCATTCGACAGAAGTATAATTGACTGTTCATATTTAGTAAAAGTACTCACAAATAAACCAAGACACAATACTGTAATCTCATTTGCATTGAGGTACGTAATCTCTATTACCTTCGAGGGGTTAGGTTTTCATTTATAGGTTTTCATTTAAAACAAAACAAGGTAAATGTCACCTCGCTTGTGACAGTATAATTTAGCATGATGAGTGGACAAATTAGTAAATGCACATCGATCCTTGAAAAGCTTGGAAATCGTCCGAACATGAATAAAATGTGCGAAGATTTTTTTAAAAAATCTCTATGATCATTTGACAACACGATGAGTAAATTTGTTAATTCTGTGGGGTTTTTTTATATATATAACACAAGCTGGATACATACATACATACATACATACATACATACATACATACATACATATTGCACTATTTACCATTAGAAATGTAGACACCAAATTGCAAACAGCACAGACCCTGATACGGCATCGCGCAGGCCAGAAACAACATCGTTTGGTTAAGATAAGTACAACAAACAGCCTGGACCCTAATCTGCCGGTCCATTATGCGACGGCAGCATGGATCCATGCTGTCAGCAGTTGGCTGAATGCAATGCACGGTCAAATATGATATCTAGAGAGACAGATATACCCAGTGACAGACGCACTCACATACATACAGATTTATACATGTATCATCCTGTCGATTTTATGAAGAAATCTTCCTTTCCTTCGTCAATCAAAGCTGCATCTTATTTGTTAATTATTACATGATTCTCAACAGGTTTATTTGCAGTGAGTGAAATGTATTTAGAGTTAGCTTTATATATATATATATATATATATATATATATATATATATATATATATATATATATATATATATATATATATATATATATATATATACATACATACATACATACGGGGAAAGAAAGAAAAATCACGTGTCATGATACGACATTTTCGATTAACCGAAATAAGTCCGGTGGCTAAGTGGTTAGAGCGTCCGCCTCGGATGCGGGAGGTTGCGGGTTCGAACCTAGACCGAGTCATACCAAAGACTTATAAAAATGGCACGAACAGCTGCCTCGCTTGGCGCTCAGCATTAAGAGGTTAGTGTTAGGACTGGTCGGTCTGGTGTCAGGATATTGTGACTGTGTGGGACATCATGCTACATGACTGCGGCATGATGCCCCAGTGCTAGAGATCCCTATAAACTGCCACACCGCAGACATCGTAACGATATGACTGAAAAATTGTTAAAACTACGCTAAATATCCAAATCACACACACACACACACACACACACACACACACACACAAAGGATATACTCCTCCCCCAAACGGGCACAGATTTTACTTGTATACGTTCCTGTGCAAACAGATTGTGTGAAGAGAAATGCAGTGAATAGCGATGGCTTAGCAAGAACATCTCCCCCCCCCCCCCGCCACTGTAAAATTCGATTCTGGGACCTGCTTCCTATTAAAAAGAAATGTCAGGCCCACAATGAGCCTAACAACCATCACCACCCCTGCCTCCCGCCCCTGCGTAATTTCGGCGGATACTTTGTTGGCTGCTTCGCTGGGTTTTATAATATTTCACAGTTCGTTTAATTAGTTTTCTTTACCATTATTTTTTCGTTTTCTTTCTGCATTTTGAGCCTGTTCTTTTTGGCTGAACATCGGAATATGCATTGCTAGAATTTGTCTATTCTTTTGTTTTAGCCTTTCTACTAATTTCTTCGATCAATCTTTTCTAATTTTTCCTATTACCTTTTACGACCTCAGTTCGTTTCACCTGACACCGTTGTCCTTATAAAATGTTATCAATAATTATTCGATTATCTTCAAAACTGAAGGGATCAAAAGAGTAATTTTATTTAGCGCAATCACAGGTCCAAAATGGGCCAGCGTCAAAGAATGAAATGTCTGATTTCTTTCTTTTCTTTTCATCTTGATCGATTAAAATGGCGTTGGTTGGCGATTAAAATTTCGTCTGCTTACCTTGAGGTTAAATGGATCTATTTTATTACGGGTATATCAGCTCAAATACCTTGACACCCTTCTTTTATCTGCATTGAAAATTAGTTGAGAATCATGTACGAAAATTACTTGAAAGTACCGCTCCAAACTATAATACCGAATAGTGGAACTTGCTTTGTCTGACATAATATCGCTGCTTATTGTAGGGCGGGAAAGCATTCGAAATTTTGGCGGGTTCCGGCAAATTATTTCACCCTGGAACTAACAATGTGCCCTTCCCATCGTTTAGGAATTTTACTGTCTGCGCAATAAATTTGGACACCATAATTTTCTTTTCATTTACAAATCATGTCCTTTTAACAGATATAATAGTGTTTTTCCAGTGGTTTAACGTGATTGTATTTAAGAATTGCGGTTTACACGTGTTGGCCCTGAATTACCGCTTTGCACGCACGCGTATACAAATTCCCCCTTTTTACACACACACACACACACACACACACACACACACACACACACACACACACACACACACACACACACACACACACACACACGCGTGTATGTTATTGCATATTATAAACCTGACAGCGAGCGACAGAGATGGGTGTTGGGTTGTCAGTCTTATATATAATACATAGAAAGCATGTATATGTTAGCAGGGTTGTCCAAAATTTCGGCCCTCAACTGGTGCCGACTGGTAGAGAGAAACGTGGGTCAAGTGCCCCCTGGCGTGAAAAGACTGTACACCCTGGTTTAAAGACACCTCAGTACAATAGTGTCCATCCATATGATACCAACTTAATGTACTAAAAGTGTTAAAATGAAGAATTGCACATAAACCTTACGAAGATAAACTCTTCCAAATGAGTGTAAACGTGAAACAAAATGTGATTGGTAAAGATGTTAAACTTCTTTAAAGGATATATAAAATTAAAAAAAAGTAACGAATATACAAAATTCCCAAAACGGAAAGATATATAGATAGAATTATTGGTGGGAAAGATATTAATACGTGAGTGGCGCCCGCAGAATTATTTTTTTGGGGGGGAGGGCAAGCATACGGTGGTCAGCTATTAAGTTTTTGGCCAAAACATGTTTAGAGGTGAAATCCAGGGGCGGTGGCAAGTGTATGTATGTATGTATGTATGTATGTATGTATGAAAACTGATAGGTATGCAGTATAATAGGTATGATGGACTCAACCTATGATGTATTTGTTTCATTATTGTCAAGGTTGCAATGCAATGAACGATAGGACAAAAATGTCACCATTTCCATAGTTTACGGATGTCTGTATCTTGAAAAATGTGCTCCCATACTAAACCAACCGTTCTTAATTCCCCGAAAAAACAAAAAAGAATCTATACGTTGTTTCCTTGGCTTTTATAGTACATTGTTTTAACTGATGTCAGACTGTGGACCCTGTCACTTTGCATGCCCCAGATTATATAACTGATGTCAGACTGTGGACCCCGTCACTTTGCATGCCGCAGATTATATAATTGTTCTTCTTGTCAATTAAACGAATGAGTTAATTCTTTAATATCGGCAAATTACGTGAATTTAACGCATTTTGAAATGTACCTAATAGTAAAACGTGGCTAATAGTAATTTTCACTCTCCTCGGTTTATACAATTAGCCAGGGGCCGGTTGGACACATCTCTATGGTGGGAAAGTTCAACTCCTTTGAAAAAAGCGGCCTTTCTAAAGACTAGATTGTCATTAAATTACATTTATCCCCCAGGTGGAACAGCCGAGAAGTTTCAATATGACATAAGATCTGTTTGATTTCCTTCTACCTATTGAAAATCATGCTGTGATATCCGTGGGCCATTGAGCGGGAGATAATATAAGTCATCCAGGGGGACCTGTGAAAAAATGACTCTAATGCGATAAAAGACCTATATCTCTGATAAAATCTGGATCTGCTGTCTTAGATGCGAAAAATTCCATGTGAAAAGCGTTATCATGGACAATCGGAACTATTGCCATACAAATTAAAGATTCCCTTAAGCATTATCCAGATACAAGCACGTTCTGGTTTGTTTGTTTTTGTTTTCGCATTGCAGATAATATTTTTTGAATGTTTTCATATAATGTTATGTATTAGCTTTTAACACTATCACATTTGTTTTTTATCTTATTAGACTGTGTGAAAGATAACAACAATAATTTAGACAAGAAACAAACAGACACAGCTGTCAACGGCTGAAACAGTCTATAGGTCTAGGTAAAATAGGAGTCATTTATTTTTAATTGTGTCGTTGTAAATAAAGGAATTGACTGTGGGGGAAACCACCAACAGCATTCTCTAAACACACACACACACACACACAAACACACACACCATCACCACCACCACCAACAACAACAACAACAAAATCCCAAACTAACCAACCGAGATAAAAAAAAAGACAAAAGACATTCATCGCAAATCTTTATTTTTTTAATAAATATATGACTGGATACTTACATATGTAGATATATTTCCACTTACTTGTTCACCGTATTCAGCTAGCCAACAAATCTGTTCGGTAACTAGTTAGCTAGCCAGCAGACTTTTTAGATAAACAGTAGCTAAGTAACAAAGTCTGTGATCGACGATTCATTTAATGTACATGGAACAAATTTTCGTCTTCGATTTACTGTCGCGAGCTGCACGAATCAGGGCAACATTCTGAAAAAAAAAAAAGAAAAAAAGAAAAAAAAAAAAACATCAACTGGACGCAAAAATATTGTATTGGTCCGTTTGTAGGTCACGGGTGAATAATCCTTGTCTTCCCCTAAATTTCCAGGAGCTGAAGGATAGTTGGTGACAAAATGACTAGGGGAGGAAGGTTGGTGGGCGAAGGTTTGAGACATGAGAATATTTATGACCATATTGAACAGTGCACAGGGAATGAAACATATTGACAATGTCGCTCATGAAAATCAAAACGTTATGCTGTTTCAATAGGATTCATAAGGAATACTGCTTATTTCTAACTGGAATAAAATGAGATTTATAAATGCTGTTCTTCTTTTATTGTAATAACTTGAAATTATAAAACAGTGAAGGGACCCTGCGTGGCCGATCACTGCCGTCTCATCTCTGTCCGCGTGGGTTCGAGTCCGAAGAATCTGCCAATTTGGGTATGTGAGAAGTTTACAAGTATCTTCCAGTGGGTCGTTCGTTCCTCCCGGGGTTTTCCTTGCTTCTTTATCCACCAGTTATACTGACCGTCATGTGTAGCCTATCTTGCGCTGAGAAATGGCGTTGACACCAAAACAACAACAACAACAACAAGACAAAAGCTGTGAGGTAAATTACAGAAAAACACATTTACAATTCAACGGAGTTTCAAAGATTTTCGCTGTCTCTGAAGAAATTACATTGTGGCTTTTTATCGCGCCATATATGAGAATGTAAAGGGACTTTATTACACTTGTGAAATATATCTCAAACATGCAAAGATGTTAATAAAGTTTAATGATCCTTGCCCAATTGCACATACAAAACCTTAACGGAGACTCCATCATGCTATTCCCACCAGTAATTGGGTGTTTCTATCTTAATAAAGTTTGCACTATGCCTTCAAATGAAAACGTCAAGATGTGAAGATATAACGAACGATACTTTTTAACAGGAAAAAAATGCCATAAATTGATGGCGATAAAAACATTTTGTACTTTTCCCCTGTTTATGGTTCGTTATAAAACTGATAAAATTGTACGAAACACATAAAAAAAAAACCTTTCACGGCCTTTTCTGCTTCATGCCATTTCATCAGATTCATTTATGACTTGTGTCTTAATCAGAGTGCCACAGACGCTTTCTAGTATGCACAAAGATATGGAATTGTGTATAAAGAATTTTACTACAAAGGAATTATGGCTTTAGAAATCAATTTCAAAACCAACGTTACTCTCAAATTGTATGATTCATAAAACAAGATCAGAGAATTCTGTTAACTAAATTAAACGGAGAAATTTGCTTGATTATGTCTTGATGCCAGAGAGAGAGAGAGAGAGAGAGAGAGAGAGAGAGAGAGATTATTTATTTAACTTGTGCAGCTTTTAAACTATGATTTGGGGAAGGTCAGTACAACTTAGGGTGAGATATGAAGGTAAGAAGATCAAATATCTTTAACCTTTTCAAAGAAGCGCGTTCGCACAGCAGTGGGTTCAACACAGCTTCTGCAAGCTAAACATTAACGCCTTTCCAAACAGGGTTGCTTCACGTGATGGAGATTCAGTCAAAACTGAATGACATAATTTGGATAATATTTAAATTTTTGACACCAGTCAGAATAAGAATGATGTCCCTTAGCTTGCCATAAAATTTAGTTCAATGTTATGCGACTATACCAAAGCGAACATGTCACCCGCTCGAAACGATACAGGATTCCATAAATATATTCAGACAATGTACATTATTTGTAATTCTTGCTAAATTGTGTTCAAATACCTTTTATATTTGTTCCCCGGCAATTTCCTCGGCAAGTAAAAAAAAAATATAATTATAAATAAAAAGGTGTATACAGAATTTTATGTTGGGGAGGGGGTTGTTCTCAGCTTCTTCGAGGTGTCTTTATAAAGACTGAAGAAGAAAAGTTTGTATGACAGCATAATCAGTAAAACCCGCTCAAAAATAAATACAACGTCTTTGAAAATAATTAATTTTAAAATTAAATACATCGAGACAGAAGAATGATATTACTATTGAATGTATCCTTGCAATTCAATTTTCGTAATTGTCGCCCAAATATTACGAATTACGCCAAATGCATTGTAAGCAAATTTCAGTTTGAAGACCCGCAGTTTGAAACTGTTTTTGCCTAAAGACACATCAGAAATGACAAGTAATAAATGCATCAGTATATTCACATGCCTAGCAGTGTGTTTTGTCTAACTTTCCCCCAATGGCTGGCATCTTTATCTATGTTTCACACTAACAATAATGTGTATTCCTTTAGTCCCGAAAAACATAACTAGAAACCAGGACAGGTGTCACCAGCAAATATTTTTTGTTAGTTGCTTAATACGGGCTATGTATGCTACGAATATATCAGGAAGGGTCCAAGATTCAACGTGTTAGGTGTCAAGTTCTTTTACCTGGAGAAGAATGTATTCAACAAGTGACACCTATATATAGGAATAGGGACATCGTCATTTTAAAGAACATTATCATGTGTGTGTGTGTGTGTGTGTGTGTGCGCGCGCGCGCGCGCGGCGATATTTTGACGCATTGGTTATTGACACGTGCTATTTGGTCACACGTTTAATTCCTCAACAAGCGCATATATATTTTCAGAGTTTAGTTTGAAATAGTGTGTTTGGTACTCACATACAAAATTATCTTACAATTTAAATTTGACCCTCGTAAAAGCGACCACGCCCACACCCGTAATTTCTCAAATTTGCTTGTTGCAATGGTGTGTTTCCTGAAATGTTAACCGGTGTATTATCCCTAATCATATGGTTAAGTCATTGCCCTGACTGGTAGTCATGTATGTGCGATAACATTGTTGTTTTTAATTTAAAAGCTTATATGAGACAATACATATTCTTTCAAAACAGTTTGTGGCTGAAGAAGCATACAGTAAGTGCGAAACTGGTTGCACAGATTTATCGGAGTTTGCGTTGTTTTTTTTTATTTCAATTCTCTCTCTCTCTCTCTCTCTCTCTCTCTCTCTCTCTCTCTCTCTCTCTCTCTCTCTCTCTATATATATATATATATATATATATATATATATATATATATATATATATATATATATATATGTGTGTGTGTGTGTGTGTGTGTGTGTGTGTGTGTGTGTGTGTAATATGTACGCAGTATTAATGATATACCACGAGATGTATACATTTTTCATTAAAAGGAAACGAGGCTTGACGAGTTTCCTTTTAATGAAAAATTTATACGAGTGGTATATCATTGATACAGCGTACATACTGTACATATATTTTATTTATATCACATACAAATATATATATTTGCCCTTTGAACGGAGTTAAGATTTACTGTAGGCATCTGTGTATTGACCGAGTGAATGAACTCCTCACATCCCCGAGTGTGTCCGCTACAAAACGTAGTTCTATGCCTTATGTGGCTATTCACAATCACTTTTGCATATTGATAAGTTGATTGTTTTCTTTTTTAGTTTGTATTTTTCTTCACATTGATTAAATCAATGTAACACACACTTATGATTTAAACATGAAAGATGGTGTTAACAATAAAAGTAGAGCACTACAAACACTAGGTTAGCTACGCCAGTCACATGAACGCTAAGCCATTCACCTAACGGCTCATTGGAAATTAACGTGGAATAGAAACTTAGCGAAATGACGAACCAACAAGAGGTAATTAAAATATTTTAATATATTTAAAGTTGATTAAAGTCATTATTCTACTTAAGTAACAGTATCACCGACCATAAACTCTCTCTCTCTCTCTCTCTCTCTCTCTCTCTCTCTCTCTCTCTCTCATCCTTTGGTCGATTTGACTTAACTTTTACCATCTATCATAAGTCCAGAGATATCGTGGGATGACACAAACGAAAATTCCCTACGTTCGTCATTTCATAGATTTTAGCCAGTATCTTGCTACGATGGTCGAGAGAGAGAGAGAGAGAGAGAGAGAGAGAGAGAGAGAGAGAGAGAGAGAGAGAGAGAGAGAGAGAGAGAGACAGAGACAGAGAGACAGAGAGAGAGGTCTTTGGACATTTTCATAACTTTGTATCATTGATAAACACTGTAGATAAATCTCAAGGAAAGTGCATATGTATCGTTACGACGAACCATAATATTGAAGGTCACTTGGTGTAATTTCTATTTCAAGGTTTTAATCCAGCCCAAATTCCTTTCCTCTCTCACTCCACATTTCTGCGCAGTTTGTCCGTTATGCATGAAAGAGGAGGGGAGAACAGAAAGCAGAAAGGATTGTGATGAAAATGTGTACCATATTAAATACATTTAGAAAACGGGGATTATTAATACTTTTCATTGTTATTTTCATACGTCACTAGTGACTTATGTGAGGAAATTGATCATTGATCTAGAATGAACTGCAGACGCTCGCGAGAAAGTTTATATATGTGTATTATTGCGCCATGGGCGGATCACAATTTGATATACCAATAGTACTGGAGTAATTCCAGAAACTCCGATGAATGATTTTTGGAATTTATGAAAGCTTGCTGATTTGATAGTTACAAGTAGGAAGATAATTCGTGATACACTTCAGTAAGAATTATTTCTGTTACACAAGGAAATAATTTCGGATTTGCCAATGCCGCTTTCTTATCGCCCAGCAGATACACGAAAACAAACTATATATATATATATATATATATATATATATATATATATATATATATATATATATATATATATATATATATATATATATATATATATATATATGCATAGAATATATATATAGTATGTACGCTGTATCAATGATATACCACGAGATGTATAAACTTTTCATTAAAAGGAAACGAAGCTTGCTGAGTTTCCTTTCAATGAAAAATTTATACAACGAGTGGTATATCATTGATACAGCGCACAAACTGTACATATATTTTATTTATATCACATACAAATACATATATTTGCCCTTTGAACGGAGTTCAGATTTACTACAAGCAACTGTGTATTGACCTAGTGAATGAACTCCTCACATCCCCGAGTGTGTCCGCTACAAAATGTAGTTCTATGCCTTTAGTGGCTATTTACAATCACCTCTGCATATTGATAAGTTGATTGTTTTCTTTTCTTGGTTTCTATTTTTCTCCACATTGATTAAATCAGTATAATACACACTTATGATTTAAACATGAAAGATGGTTTTAATGATAAAAGTAGAGCACTAGCAACACTTGGATAGCTATACCATTCACATGAACTCCATTGACATACCGGCGCATGGAAATTAATGTTGAATAGAAACTAAGCCAACTGACGAACCAACAAGAGGTAGTTAAAATATTTTAATATATTTACAGTTGACCTAAGCCATTATTCTGCTTTAGCAACAGTACAACCGACCATAATCTCTGCATTATATAGCATTGAATTTAAAGTTGACAGTGATAACCTTTATCTTCTTGTGAACATGTAAACATAGAACTAAGCTAGAAATTTGCATGTGTCTTACATGGTTTAGAAAAACCGTCTTCTGTCAAAAAAGGAAACATGTTCTCAGTTGCGATGTTAATTTTGTGAGGTTTTTTGAAGTAGGAGCAATATAGAGCAAAAATTTGCGGTTTTTGACAAACATAACCCCATTTACTTAGGAACGATATTAAATGTCTATTTCGCCGTGTTAAATTCTACCATATGCATAGATGTTACAGTGGACATATAGTCATTATGGCATATGTCAAAATTATTTTATGCGTTCGTTGTTGCAGAAAGGTCAGTTTAGATGTAATTAAAATTTGACCGCTGTTGAGATGCAAGGTAGCAATGAATGCTGACGGAATTAAACTTTGTCGTTTTTTGCATGGTCTACATGCAGCAATCAAAACGATATTCTAGTAAAAGGTTATTCACGCATACCTTTACATTCTGTAAAAATATGAATTGGTTGCTGCATGTGAACCACCTAAATATTTTTTAATAACTTCAATTTTAGCACAAAATTACCATTTTATAGCCAAATAGGGCGTCATGAGCTCGTGCCTATAACGTCATATAAAATAATTTGAAAACTCAATTACATTTTTAAGTTTTTCAAATATTGATACATTTTTTTGCTATGGTATTATCAGATCAACAACGGTTTTGAAAATTTGTGAATTTTTGGGCACAAAAGAGGCCATGTAATACACATTTTCAGCATCAAATCTCATAAACGAAAACTGTAGCTACATGTATACCCGCTGGTTATAAAATGCTAGTAATTTATCTTACAGTTAGTGTCATGCACTGTGTGATTGTTGCTCAAAATGATTTTAAAATGTTAGATGTATGATTGAAACTGAGACCATCACTGTCTTGTCCAACTTATTGGTTCATGTGTGACTGCTATATGGTACCTTATTGTTCAGCAGTACAAACTCCCAATGACAGTAGTAAATATCTAACATAACAGAAAGTATAGACTCTGCTAAACCTGACTGTATTCTTTTTATTTCATCGGCCCATCATCCATCAAGTATTGTTTTTTTTTTAATTTCATAATGATATGTGCATGTTTTATTCTATGTATGTATATATAAAGCCTGATATGCTGAAAATGTGTATACCTGGGGATATTTGTATCTGTTGACCAATATAGTTATCCATATTAATTTTAAATCAGTGTGAGTACGTGTTCGAGGATAATTGAATGTGTGTACGTGATATTTAAAAACAATTGTTTTACAAATTAACCTGTTGCAAAAACTTAGGACCAGATGGCAAATGGGTCTTTCATGACCAAATGGGTTGTCCTTGTTAAATAAAGATTATTATTATTATTATTATTATTATTATTATTATTATTATTATTATTATTAGTTTCATATATCCACTTGTCATTATTTTTGGACTGAAACTGAATTGTAAAATCATTTTGTAATTTTAGGTTATTTTGTGTAAACCCATTTATATGTTTCATGTTGTTATTTTGTGTAATAATTCATTGGCTTTTAAAGTGTTTATGAGACATTTTCGTGTGTTTTATGTTGTCTCTATGCAAACTGTTCTTATGCACCTATGTATTTAACTTCAGATTTTAAAGCGCTTTAAGCTTTATTTTTAAAAAAAAATGATCAAGCCCTCTATTAAGTTATTATTATTATTGTTATCATTATTATTATTATTATTATTATTATTATTATTAATATTATTATTATTATTATTATTATTTAATACTTCATCAGACAGCAGTATTGTATATTTTGACATTTTGACAGGTTTTTACATATGGATGTAAACATGATTTGAATCATCCTGATACAGTCCAGTCCATAAAATACCAGGTGGGAAATCACACAGCCAGATGTAGCGATTCAATAAATGCCAGGTGGGAAATCACACAGCCAGATGTAGCCATTCAAATTACACAGATTATCCGATTGCCAAAATATCATGTTATAAAGTAATACGTGCCTTTTCATAGAATCGTCACTTTCAAATTATAAATTTTGTTATCACAAAGGTTTATTGGATTGTAAAAGATTCAGTATAGTTAATGTTTATTTTATTAAATCAAGTTTCTATGCTACACGTTGTTACGGCCAATTAATCAGGTAATCCATTAAAATGAGTTGAAAGAAATGATAAGGTTCTGTACTTGTTACTTTTAAACATTTTGTCTCCGTTTTCCAACTCGGATGTCCATCTTTTAGATTTGAGACATTGGTGCATTGAACAATATGCTTCTTGTGCAAATATATCGAGCTTGCTACTTACTGTTTCTCAACAATCACATCTAATTTCATGCCGATTTGTCTCGCCATTCTTTTAATTTCTACCATTATAATACGAGATTAATCTAATTTCTTATAAACAATCTTTGCATCTGTGGTTTTTGTATATCATGTTTCAATTTTATAACCAGTTTTTCTCTGATTGAAAGTTTATTGATGTGTTAAATTTTAAAATTGCAGAAGTTGAATATACTTGTACAGGAATGTATTCGTGTGAATGGATGTTGTAACGTCTTTGATTGAAATGTATTTGTGTGAATGGATGCTGTAACGTCTTTGATTGAAATGTGAATAACTTTTAAGTATCTTAAAAAATGCATTAATTGTCTGTGTGATTTCCATTACCTTTTGCCTAGATAAAAATCTTGTTGATGAGCCTGTTGTTTTTCACACGATATTTTATTACCAGCCTTTTTGAGATGTAGCTGGAATCTACAATATTTTTTTAGAATATTATTTCCATTCGTTTCTCCTGTGATATAATTTATGGTAGGGCGTTGTCTGTTATGACGCTTCTCGTGTGTTCCATTTTGTTGCTTAACTTTAATGTTTCTAGATGTACTTTCCTTTCTTCGCCTCTTTTTGTGATCAATACAATTTCGCATAATGTGCATGTTACAACTCCTTCATTTGTTAACGTCTTGTCTTTTCCACTTCTGTCACAGTTTTAAAATGCATTATGTTTCATAAATATGTCATACTACATAACACTAATGTATATGGTGCTTCCATCGAGGTGTCTTTGACTCATCAGTCACTTTAGCGGACAATCGTTAACTCGGATTCCCAACTGTTAATAAATTTATCATATCGATTCTGTTTCACATGTGCATACCTTTTGGCCCTCATTTTATGGTCTTCATAATTTTATCCAACGTTGTATATATCATCTTGTTTGTCGTATAGATACATCTTGCTCGTAAAGCGGGATATCAATTTAATCGCTCTTTCAGTTCGCAAGCTACCGAATTACCTAATATTACTGCTATGATTTTAAGTAGTTCATCTATGAAGTTAGTAAGGTATCCCTTTGCAAATATTGCTTCATACTATTTTGAGGTTTTGGTTGTTTCACAATCATTTTTTCTTTTAATTCAGATTATTTTATTTCCATTTTGTCCAATTCTTAATATGTTCCGGAAAAAAAACGATATTTTTAAAAGTATCTCGGCTTTCAGGATTGTTGCAAATGCTCCTTGTCATCCATTTAAAGTCCAAATTAGGACAGGAAATTAATATAGGTACAATCTAGGTGTTTTTTTTATAAAACAAAGTCTACATAACGTGTAGATAAATTCCCGCCTATTGAATAAAGATTATATATAGAATTACCAGAGATTATAAGTAAAAAGAAGCTATTATTATTATTATAATTATTATTATTATTATTAAAACATTGATGACAGATGGTTTCTTTCCCTTCCATAGAATCAATAATACCCGCTCCTGCCAATTCTTAACTCATACCATCAAAATATAACATTGATTAGTGTGAACATGTTTTAAACAGATGCTCCAATATATAATGATAAATTTGAAAAATAATTTTATTTATAAGTATATACAACAGATGAGCAAAATGGACAAACTGATAGGGGAACCACATAAGACCAATTAGAATCACAGAGAAAAATTATATGTTGGTATGTTGATTTTATTTCATGGAGAAAAGATTGTTTTTGTGGGATTACTGATCTCGCACATAAACAGAAAACACACCTCACAGCTATTTTTGGAAAACGTGCTATAATCCTTTTAATGTTCAATTGTCGTGCAACGATGATAAGAGACTTATAATAGGGCACTTTATGCAATTAACACAATGTGTTAAAATTGCTCTGTCGTATAAATTACTGTCATAAGTTAAAAGTTCCTTTTGAAAATTAATTTTATTTGGAAAGTACTATACACTAATCAAAGATTATAGATCAGATGATCATTTGCTAAAACAGCATCAATTAAATGGGACCTCTCTGTTCACGCCAAACAACAGAAAGGCACACAAGATATCAAAGAAACTGAGAAAAAAAAGAAGTAAACTACAGCTTATTTCATACAATAAGGGTTCAATTTAATGCAAATAGAAGAAGAAAGAAAAGGGAATGAGTTCCTGTGTGGGAATAAAAGAATCACAGAAGCAAGGCTCAATTAAGCAGGACTGGGGGCAAGGCTCAATTAAGCAGGACTGGGGGCAGACTTTAAGTAACATTTATTTTCACCTGCAAGATCTACAGCAATGAACGTTACCTGTAAATACAATGAAGCTTTATTAAATTGGACATTTGTCAAGAAAAGGACAACATGGTAATTATTTAAGAAAAAATATTTACATGGAGAAGCTCACGATTATCCGCAACAATAGTATGCTAGAATAGAGTATCACTTTTACATGTTAGTAGTGTATTGTGGACACCGAGTTACAAATGAGCCGTTCTGGGTCCAAGAGGAGTTTATGTTAGGTCGCCATTTTGAAATATGGTGACATAGCCCAGTGTGACTTAGAGCAATAGTCATACAGGTCATGCGCATTTATTCATCTCAAATTGAATATACATTGTTGTTTGAATATTTAAGAGTAATTTTGTTTAATCGATGTCTATTAAATTCTGATTCTTGAATGATCTGCACCTTAACTGTCATCATGAAACCTCCAGACAAATAGTATCAATAGCTATCAATAGAGCAGCAGAGAGGGTGAACAGACCATTTTGCCTATGACCTTATTTATGAAAAATAAAGGTTCCTACGAAGTCTGAAAATAAAGGGTCAGTAACGTCAAACCGAAGCCGCTAACCGGGTACATTTCGTTGTTGCGAGCGGAGACCGCTTTAACGAAATCTTGTGGGTTAGTTCGTTTTTGTTATTCGTTGTTTGACGTGTATTTTTCCAACTTTATGCGACTCGTTTACGTCTAGATCTCGTGCGCGTGGTCTCACCCTCTCTGCTGCTATAATTAACCAAATATTTTATCAAGTCCGTTACGATATCTCGACCTAGGATAATTTAAATGTATTGTTATAAAACCAAACGGGGTAGCTTGTACTTTTGAAAAAAGTTTTTGAACTTAATCATATCAATGTCCCCTGAACACCAAGTGTAATAAATATTTTGTAAAGTATGATTATCAACTCCGTTAAATACAACCAAAATATTGCAGTTGTTTCTGATTACTTTAGGTATTTGTGTATATCTTTGAGTAACATAAATCACGTCTGTGTTTTTATTTCTTCCTCGAGAAAATATCCGAGCTGGATCTGATTGTTTGTCCAGCATAATATCATCGTACACTACTAAATTATTAATAAGTCCATCAAGGTCATCTACAGATGGGGCTTCATCAATACTAGTAATAAAATCAATAATATCATTACCATCTTCATCCAGCAACTTTGAATTTTCAATAAAATCTTTAAGTACTTCATAGCATCGTTGATCATCTATAGATGGTGCCACTAAATATAACTTATCCCATTGGAGCCATCTCATTATCAAATTAAGCAATAATTGCGTCTTACCACTTCCAGATGGCCCAATTATTATCATTCTAATAGAATTCGGTAGCGCTGGGTGATATTTGACTGGCTTCTGTTTTCGTGTCGCTGAGAAGTCAGTTATATTCATAATAATGAATCTATATTGTGTTCGATGCAAGGCACTCACCCCCACCGTTGGTGGGACCAGTGGATTAACAACAATAATAACAAAAAATAAAAAACGTGCATTGATGGGCAAGTGTGTGAAATGTGGCACAAGTAAATACAGATTTATCTCCCGTGATAAAATCACGGACAAGTCTACGAAAATAGGTGGTGATATCGCTACTTCGTTGGGAAAATTACCAGGGGCTCCGTGAGCGAAGTATCCCGGAGAAAAACTTTTATCCGGACACAATTATTGTGGTCCTGGAACTCGACATGATATCCGACTTGACGAACGAGATCAACCAAGACCAGGAGAGTATCCAATAAATAAGATTGATCAAGCGTGCCATGTTCATGATGTTGCGTATAAAACAAAGATTTACAACAACGGCATCTCGCAGATGTGAAGTTGATTCATGCGTTAAATTCTATACCTGATAAATCTCTCAGAGAGAAACTTGCTAGTTTTCTAGTGAAATCTGCTATGAAGGGTAAACTAATGCTAGGGGCTGGTGATTAATTATATAACTATTATAATGGAATCTGTTTATTATAGCCCAAGAGGATATTGGAAGGTAGAGCAACGATTAGCAAACTTGCTGAAGCAGCAAAAGTCTCACGTGCTGTTGCTGCAGCGTGGTTAGCACGACAGGCAATATGGCAAATATATCTACCACCACCTAAAAAAATTCAGTACGCTTATTTTGATGTCAGCGTTCCAAATGAAGTTCATCAAGCAAACATTTTGTTTTTACCACATGATACTATTAAAACACGTAGACGTCAATCACGCACATACAAATACGCGTTGACTGTCGTTGACGTTGCAAGTAGATATAAAGAAGCAGAACCACTGTCAACAAAAACAGCATCTGAAGTTGCATCTGCGTTTGAACGAATTTATCAACGAGGACCCTTGAAATGGCCACAGTTGCTATAAGTTGATCCTGGCAAAGAATTTTTTGGTACAGTATCATCTTTGATGAAAAAACATAATGTCAAAATCAGACGAGGACACACTACAATTCATCGTAATCAGGCAATAGTTGAGCGATTTAATCGAACACTTGCTGAGCGGCTATTTGGATACCAGTATGCGAAGGAAATAATTCAGGCAGATGCGAGATCTCGCGAATGGGTTGCAGATTACCAAGTGTGATAGCTGCGTTAAATAATGAAATTACTCGTGCAACTTCTATGAAACCTATTGATGCAATTACAAAGAAACATATACCTATACAACGACGTGACTTTTCAAAACAGCCAGTATTGGGCAATGTGACTATGAGGTGTTTATATGAACCTGGTGAACTTGAAGGGGGTAAAAAAAGAGCAACTGATCCTATCTGGAGTGTGACTACACATAAAATTTCTAGCGTTGTTAGATCCACGGGTAGACCTGCAATCTACATACTGGATTCAACTGCTCCTCAGCGTGGATTTGTACGTGAACAATTACAAGTAATTCCTGAAGACACCCAATTACCACCACGTTCACTTTTGTAAACTGGCACCAGGGCGCCCAGCGCCCCGACGTCGATTACATTCAAGACAGGTCAGCATCACATTTTCGCGTGTGTGACCAATGCTACTGTTAATTCTGTCTACGGTGAACAGTCTTGGATTATTATTTGAATACTCCCATAGCATCTTACAGTTACAACTTGCACAATGATTATTCTGTCGTTGTTTTAGTGTCATAATTAATTCAATATCAATATCAAAGTCGCGATTATTTTTTTTTTTTGGTCACATTGTTTATAACCAAAAGGTTTTCTTCTTATTATGCCAACACCTTCGGTGTCGTCGCTAGCAGTTTGATTATTATTTTCTGTAAAATTCATAATAACCCTGTGCAGTTGAGATATTCTTCTGACTCGAGACACTGCGAGATAAACTAAACTTGACCATTCGATTCTTTTATCGACAATCCAGATATTTGTATCAGTAATAGTTAGTCCTTGTGACGAATAAATCGTTATAGCATGTCTTAATTTCCATGGAGTTTTATCCACGATCAACGCGCTCTCAACAACATCAACATCAACCAAAACAATATCATTTAATACAAGATTTTGTTTTTCATTTGTTCCTGGAATCTCAACATCAACATTCTGTCGTCGAGTATCCGCTGGGCGATAACACAATGACACAGGTAGATTTGAAAATTTTTCTTTATGTACCAAACTAATTTCTCTTGCAATTCATCACGAACTATCTTTCTACTTGCAACTATTAAATCATTTGGTATCCATAAATTCCAAAAATCGTTCACAGGAGTTTCCGGAATTATTTCACGCATTATACCACATTGTATTCTATCTGGCTGTAGTCTGATTAATCTTTTAAATTCTTTCAGAGGTTCATCACTAGCTCTATGATCATCGGTTATCTTCT
Source organism: Megalonaias nervosa (assembly GCA_016617855.1). Taxonomy (NCBI): domain Eukaryota; kingdom Metazoa; phylum Mollusca; class Bivalvia; order Unionida; family Unionidae; genus Megalonaias; species Megalonaias nervosa. The sequence goes on along the minus strand of JAECUM010003544.1, from coordinate 124,257 downwards.
CATAAAAATCCACAAACGTTTTTAACCACTCGTGCGGAGACTGCCCAACAAAAGGTTGTGGTTGACCATGATCGCCGCACATTATCACAGCAGTATTTTTTGTCAGTAACCAATCAAGAAATATTTTTAATGTTTCTAACCATACCGTACAGATTTCATCCCAGATGATAATCCTGGGTATATATTTCTCACCCATTCGCTCAGGTGTCCACGTATCCCCACACCATCTGAAGAAACTATGATAAGTCTGAGATTTTACTCCTCGTTCATTTATTTCTCTGACTAGTCAATGTGTAGGTGTCAGCACAATCATATCAACGGAGTTCTTCAAACTCCGACGAAATAATTCAATGGCACGTGTTGTTTTTCCAGAACCTCCAGGCCCATTGAGATAAACGGTTTTATGTCTGACCACAGTATCAAATACAGATGGTGCCGATGATTCTAATATTTGATTGTCATTGCTGTAATATATTTCCCTGATTTCAACGAATGCAGATTCGGAATAGGCAAGTATATTTCCTTTTTTTATTCTCCATGATCCCCATTCACCATTACCGAGTAGCGGTTTTAGTAAATCTGCATACGCGCTATTTATATAAAATGAATCCGTGGCAACTCTAACCGCGTAACGAGAAAATCTGTTTATCATTAATAATAAATTTATGGAAACGTAAGCGAGCATAGAAGATCTTAAATGAGTACACTGCGGTGACTCACCATCAATATAACTCACGATTGTCTCTAATTTAGACCCGTCTGATAACTCAGCGGTACTCCGACTTACAAATGTGTTTTCTTTTGCGTTGTATCAGCAATTATAAAATCGAGTTCAGCATCATCCATAATTAATCTTGTACACATTCGTTTATGATCATATGATCCTCCTTGAGTAAACTTGCCAATTATTTTCCTACCAAGATCTTTTGTAATTTTACTTTCATAATCAATCATATCAGGATTTTCGTCATATTCTGCCGGGGAATATTTCTTTTGCTGTGGTAACCAAACTTGTTTCTGCGGACAATACGATATAATGGCTTCCTTTACTTTCAATGACACTAAAATTTCAGTATCAAGCATATATCGTAAGAGTACTATTGGAGCCCAATATTTTTCTGAGAAATGTCTTCCAAACCAAGCATAAATAATCGGATGCAGATTTTCCGCAAACTCGATGGACTCTATACAAACAAATCCAGTTAAGTCAAAATTTGGTAAGAGTCCGTTTATCGCAACTCTGGTCATCTCATGTGTGGGATGTCCAAATCTTTTAAAGTATTCAGAACATTCTCCGTATCCAAGAAAACTTCCAGGATAACATGCTACTATATCAATCGATATAATATCTTTATGATCGTATTTGGTATTCCATAATCCACTGTGTCCATATTCGATGCAACTGCGCTGGATATCTTCAAGAAATTCCAATCGTGTCGGTTTCCATGAATATTTCTCCTGAGTAGTGTGGGCAGCGACCGATGGAACGATGAAACAATTATTTAGTAATTGTTCAACCTTAACATCGTCATTGACATCATAAAGGGGGGTATATTTCCGGCAATATTTTTCATTTCATCGTGGAGTGATTCTTCACAATAAATTTCACCTTGGTCGCACAAATTGATCATAATATGTGGATTCTGAACTTCTAAATAACCACACAGACACAGGGTCACTCTTACTAATATCGTTGATAGCGTCGAATATATAATCGCTGTAAAATTTAACTATTCTATCTCGTGGAAATATTATTACTGCAGATGTCCATGCTTGTGCGTTATGATCAATGATCGTTATTGGAGCTCCTCTTGATGTATATTTCGACGCATACAAAATCTCTCCGTCTAGTGTTTTTACTGTTATTGGAAATTTTAATTTCTTTTCTAGCTTAGCAACGTCGCTGATAGATGCTCCGGTATCTTTAACTGTTTCTGCCCACGGATTTTCTTTTTTTACGTCTTAGATCTGTTAAACCATTTCCGCATATTGCTTTTGAGAAATGTTCTATAACTCGCTCAGCTACGCAGTTTAATCCCCGTGACATAGTCACGGACGAAGTCAACGAGGCCAATTTCATTGGTTTGAGATTATTAACGCTAGGTTTATCACTTAACGGATATATCGCACAAACAACTGCAGTTACAGGATATACTCGTTCATAATGCGATTTATCAATACCAGTCAATGTTCCTGGTTTGGATGTTTTATTTAATATAAGCGTATTATTTCCAGTATGAAGTCGCACAGGGTCACGTTTATCACGGATAATCCAAATGTCATCGTCTGTCTGCTCAATCAATTTTACCAGAATAATATATCTTTGATTATCAAGATAGTTGATAACATTTCTTCCTCGTTCGTCATGCATTCTAGTATCAGCAATACCGCTGGTGTCGGCAGTAATTCTGAATGTTGACCAAGTATGAGCCGCACTATCGTTGCGAAATTCTTTTTTGGCTGCACGGATACGATCAGTTATATCGCTATTTATCAAAGCCAGATTTTGCATTGAAGAACTAAATTTAGATTTTGGTAGTTTGTCAAGATCGAATCTTGCTCTGGAAGGTTCAACTACGGGTAATCTCTCAAATTCCTCCATGCTATAATTAACACAAATATATGTTTAATTAGATTTTAATTATATATATAATGATACAAGCAAAGAACAAATGCAGGTGGTTGATGATAGGCTTTTCTCTTCCTTGTAATAAATCATGCGTAAATGAATTCTGTAGTTACCACATGCAAAGTTTTCGCAATGGGAGTCTAGGACCGAAACCGTGTTTACGATGTGGTGTTGGGGTCAGAGGAGAAACACGGTTATGTGTGCAATGCGGTGGTAAAAGATACAGAGAGCTCAAACGATATTATGATAAAAAATATAACGCCCTGATATCTCCCATAAAAACTGCCGAAGACTATCTCGCCAGATATTTAAAATAATCATTTAGACAAATAGTATTATTATATAAATGAAGCAAAATGAATTTATGAAACATCCAATAATTAAATATTATGAAGCGTCTCGTGATGGTGTCATCAGAAACTGCAGATTAAAAAAATCAGTCGGAAATGTTGATAATACTAGTTATTTCAGATTTAATGCTAGAAGAAAAAAAAATATTTATCTCATACGTTCATATTCGAATGTTATTATGGAATCATCGAAGACGGACTTGTAATTGATGACGTTGACGGTAATAAACTCAATAATTTTTTGGGAAATTTACTAATTATTACACAGGGTTAGAATAGTGCATGTGGAAATACTGGGAGATGCAAAATGTTCGAAAAGAGGGCTGATAAATCTGCAAATGTAGAGACTGGTGAAGAGAGAATTTTTAATTCTATGAACGCAGCTGGTAAAGATTTTGGTGTCACCCCGAGTTTGGTACAATTTGTGGCAGATAATATATGTAAATCAGCATATTCGAAAAAATATGATCAGCGAATAAAATTTAAGTACGCTACCACTTCTGAATAAAACAAGAAAATATTGTAGTTGACGAAGCGAGATAACTCCGTCAAGTAAATCTCTCTCTGATAGATTAATTAAGCAGTTGTCTCCCTTGTACTGCGTACATTATCACACATTTATATTCAGTAATATATACGTCCAATCCCTCAAACACTGAAGTCTATCTACATATTTCATATGATCAAGCACAAAAATCTCAGTTATGTGATTTTATTCTTTGACGTTGTCAAGATAATATTGAATTCCGTGATAAAATCACAACAAACCGCGCTGCAGTAGATTTTTTCAGATTTCACATAAGCCGTGTGTGCGATATAGTCATTATCGATTTTTTTTTTTTTTTGGTCTAGACTGCATGTGGATAGAACTGAAATATATCGATCCATGTATTATTGCTTGATAGTTCTGCCCTGATGAAATCAAGGGTTGATAATACAATATTTTCAACCAGATCAGAAATGGCTAAAATGTGTAAAATTGCAAATTTTCGCGATTTATTTTATATTTTATTCAGAATCTGATAGTATAATACTGATCACAGAATCTGCAGTGACTGAGTCCGTGACTACGTCACGGGGCTAGGTAACTATATGATTATTTTTTAAACGTACATTTATAATTAAAGCTCATAGTGTAGTGGTTAGCCTGTCTGGCTCTCATACTCGAGGCCCGTGGTTCGATTCCCCATACCGGACATATTGTCGGGGGTGGCGATCCGATGCCAATTTTTCTTATATAATTGGAGAAGTTCCCCTGTGTACGCCTCCTCTCGCCACGTCAAACAACGTGGTGAGTGTGTTTTGCACTCGCCCGGGGTTTGATTTGGGGGGGGGGGTGTACATGAAAAACTGAAACTTCCCCAAAATAAACAACAGGATGATGTGAGCTCGTGACCTTGTGACCTTACTGAAGGGTACCCCACATAAGGACATTCAGGAAGAATGTTCGTCGGACAAAAAAGCCTCATAAAGTGCATGTGGGTCATAAGATAGACCTTAACCATGAAGAGTGCCTGTGGGCCATAAGAAAAGGCCTTCCAAATGAAAAGTGCCATAACAAAGGCACCAATGAAAGGACTCTTAGGACCTAATGGTAAAGGCTCTACTGGCAATGAAGAGACCCGTAGAATGGTAGAATAGCTGTTGTTTATTGATATTCAGAAATATATTTTTATTTATATAAATATATTTTTATTTATTTATATTTATTCAGAAATATATCAGAAATATATTTTTATTAATTCAGAAATATATATTTAAATTATTTATATTATATTTTTATTAATTCAGAAATATAAATATATACTTATTCAGAAATATATTAATTCAGAAATATATATTTATATTAACTCAGAAATATATTTTTATATTTATAAATATTTATTCAGAAATATATTAATTCAGAAATATATTTTTATGTTTATAAATACTTATTCAGAAATATATTAATTCAGAAATATATATTTATATTAACTGAGAAATATATTTTGATATTTATAAATATTTATTCAGAAATATATTAATTCAGAAATATATTTTTATGTTTATAAATATTAATTCAGAAGTATATTAATTCAGAAATATATTTTTATATTTATTCAGAAATTATTAACTCAGAAATATATTTATAAATATTTATTCAGAAATATATTAATTCAGAAATATATGTTTATATTAATTCAGAAGTATATTAACTCAAAAATATATTTTTATATTTATTCAGAAATATATTAAGTCAGAAATATATTTATACTTATTCAGAAATATATTAATTCAGAAATGTATGTTTATATTTATTCAGAAATATATTAATTCAGAAATATCTTTATATTTATTCAGAAATATATTTTTATATTTATTCAGAAATATATTTTTATATTTATTCAGAAATATATTTTTATTATTTATGTTTATATTAATTCAGAAATATATTTTTTTATTAACTCAGAAAATATATTTTTATTTAAACAAATATTTATTATATAATGAAAAATATTAATGCTATTATTGTTGCTATTAAGCTATTACAACAGGACGGCATAAAAATATCTGATGAACTTGATCCTGAAAAAATTATGCGTGATTTTGAATCATTAAAATCTCGGAGGTCCGAAAATAGATACACGCTATCTTCCGATTATTGATTCATAAAGTTAATCCAACAGGCGATGCTACAATCGCTGGCAGCAATCACGGATACGCAGGTGAAATTATTTGTTCCCCTTTCACGGTACATTGAAAAGGTTAGGTCAGAATTATCTCACGAATACGAAACAAAAAGACTTGTACACGCTCGTATAAAACAGCTGAGAGATATTATGTCCGCGAATGAAGTTACGGAAGAGTTACTGGCGAAAGATAACGACGAGTGTGACAGCACTGATGGTGAAAATGACTGTAGTGACGTTGACAACGAAACCAATAGTGTCACCTGTAACGTGGTACTAGCTAAACAAGAAGGATAATTCATTTCTGACCCCCGTGATGTAATCACAGACTTAGTCAAGGATATAATCACAGGGATAAAAACAATATTTTATTCTGACATTTTTTTTTTTTTTTTTTTGCTTGGTGTTTTCTACGATGACGCTCTACGAACGCACACACAGATTTATATTCAACGTTTCTGACCTAAGGTCCAGCAAGTGTCCAGTCTGGTCAGTAAAAGTTTAAAATGTATTCGCGATAAGAGTGGATTATGACATTTTAGATAAACAACGTTGATTGGTTCTGATACAATCAAATGACCTGGTGGGACTTGAGGGGTAAATGAATACAGAATGTATCCTTGTTGGGCTTAATTGGATTTTTCAGCGTCAACTTTATAACTACCATCAATGACATCACATACTAGATTGACAGCGATCGTTGATGTTATATTAACGATACCCGGCGAAACATGACGGCCTTCGCTGTGTTGATTATTATTGTATCTGAGAATATCTGGCGGTGGCGATATTTTTCTCCATGATTCTAGAACTTTTGGAAAGGTTTCCTTGACGACGTCGGTGGCTGATTTTTATCAGATCAGTATTATTAAATCCTGGAAAAATGAATGTTGAAAACTGTTGCCCGGTTATATTAAAATGTTTATAAATCTGCTGTGATGATTTTGCACCAATAAAGAAAAACCTAATTTCTTCGTTGACCTTCTGCATGTGATTTACAATTGCATTTAAGATTATTACTGTTTCGATTTGTTGTTTTGTATCCTCGCTATAATACGTGATAATGCTCAAAAATATTTTTTTTTTTTTTAACTCGCTAAGAAATCTTACGTGTTCAGATCTGATATCGTCCGAGTAAGATTTTTAAAATTTTCGTTGACGGATAATCCTTCACTGAGTTCAACAAGAAATTCTGTTCGCTTTCTGCGTTCTTCTTTATAATACATTATGTTGATTAAAACCTGACCAGTTTTTTCATCTGTGTACTGTCGTAACGGCTTTTCAAAACTGAAATAATATGAATATATTTTTTTATGCTCGGTTGTCAGAAATTCATCTCGGCGTGGTTCTGATGGCCCTGTATAAACCGGTGGGACTTTAGGCAATCCTAGCACTGATCTAATTGAAGACTGATAAATGTCCACGGCGTAATCCGGCGATAATATTTCGATGGTCGATGATAACGTTGGCTCGTGGACGGTAATGGCAATCTTTGATTCTCTTCCTGTGATAGATTTAATCCTGCGCTGGAATTCATCATTAATCTGTTCGATTTGATAACTGCCCGTTGGAATCCTGACTACTTGCCAATCTGGAGTTCCGTCGTCGCGGTTGTTATTTGCAAATACTAATGAATTATTTGGTTGTAGTCCACCGAATGATTTTGACATGATATTTGGCCAACTATAATAAACCCGTAATTGCGCTAATGCTATTTCCTTTGCTGAAATTGCGGTTGGAAAATTAAAGCTGAATTCAGGATTAGTTGAACTCGCTGATATCATCGTAGTTCTTACCGGAGCAGTATTAGTTACGATTTGCTGTAATAATTCCTGCGATCGCTGATCGAACGTTGTCATTATCATACTATCGTTATTCTAAATCCCTGATTACATCAACAGTGGCTTTGTCACCGTCGTCAAATACTTCATTGTATATTTTACCATTGCGCTGAATTCTTCATCGGATATTCTACCATCGTTGAACGACGACGAGATCAGCGATGATAGTTTGGAATATGCTGTCGCTGCAGTATGTCATTTTACCATATACTCGTGTAATTTTGTGTTCGTGCATGCATCTATCTTCTTTGCAATAATATTAAAAATATCCCCGATAGTTGTTGCGGATGAAACGATAATCGTTACAACGATCAGCACTGACGTTGTCAACGCTGACATTATTACACCGGTTCCAGCAATGAGCGCAGAAACTGAATAGACAACTATGTCAACTACAACCACGCGTCTTCGGTATTTTTTCACTTTTATTGTATAATCGTCAATAATATTTTTTAGTTTAGTTTGCCACGCACATACTTGATTGAATCGGTATTGCTGAACGTCTATCATTATACTATATTAAGTAATTAATTGAGGCGTTTCAGCTAAAAATTCCAGACACCACCAGTAAGACGCTGTGGTTATCTTTTTATCGGATGGTTCCAGTATAAATATTTCTTCGTTATCTTTATTTAATATAATAAACACAATTTCAGAAAAATTATCGGTTGAATGACGCCATTGAAATGTAGTAAATATCCTAAATTTTGCAGAACTAAATACGGACAGCCTGTACACGCCAGTTACTTCTGCGGTATGTTTGATAGTGTTATCGCTTGGTGTCCACGCTGATGATCCTGATGATACTGTGTATTCTATATTGTTAATCTGCGCGTGAGGAATTTTATTCAGATTAGTTTTTTGAACGATATTAGGAATTCCACTGACAATATCGTTGAGTTTCATGTTAACGTCGGCAAGTTTAATATCAACGGTTGGTGGACTTTCAAAAAATTCATTAGTGGTTCTGTTTACGTTTCTGCGAAAATTCATAAACAGTTGTACATGATTAAAAAATTCAGTTTTAAATGCGGTCATTCCATCATTGATAGTCGACAACGAAGTTGTCATCGGAATATTGTTATCGTCTACATATTTTTTTTTGTTGCAGCGTCGAAATTATCTGTTGGTTCTCCTACATTAATAATTTTTTTGTTATTCGTGTTAATGACGCCGTGTTTTTTTTTTTTTTCTTGATACAGCATCAAGTACCGCCAGTGCTTCAAGGCCACATATCGGCAGGTCGGTTATTTTTTGTGTTGGTAGCGTTGAATACCAGATTGGAATATTTTGAAGTCTGTCGATATCTTTCAGAAATTCTTTTGGTGGTGCCAGTCCATACGAGTCGAAATAAACAATACCACGTGGATCGATCGCGTACGCAACCCAATGAGTACCACGTCCAGAGTTTTTATCGAGATTAATGATACCGGTTTCAATCGAGTTTGGTTTGTATGGTAATTGATCACGCATAAAAACACCTCTGAAATTTTTTTATATTTAATCGCGTAGCAGCATCGAGTAAATCAAAATTGGACAGCGGGAAAATCAACGAGTCCCTGGAATTCTTGATCCTCTCCCGTACCGAGTTCCTGGAAGTCTTTCCCCTTTTCCTGCTGCTTTAATGCCATTCCAGCAGCTGTTCCAACTGCACCTAACGCAGCTGCTTTTGCAACAGCTGGGGCTGCAGCGGGTATTATTCCTAGAATAGCTGCAAGAAGTGGAAATATACAACCTGTCTTAGCAATGTTTGTGATGGCACCCGCAGAAAGATTTACTTGTATACCTTTCTTTGATTGTTTGGCTTCATTGAAATACTTGAGCTGGCGTTCTGTGAGCGATAGTTTATTCGGACCACCTGCGATTTGTTCTTGCGCTAGTGATATCTTAACTCCACATCTCTTCGCTGATGCCGAATGCAGTTTTTGAATCTGACCAGGAGTCAGACTGATACTAACATGATGATATGACATTTATGATATATTTCTGACTTCTAAATTAACGCTTGCATATTTTCCACTGGGGCATCAACGACTCTCATTCGTCCACCAACACCTTCAAGTAACATTGTTTTGTCGCTGAGTATAACGGCGATTGCTCTGTAATTAACACCCCCTGATGTCACACGAGATCGAAAATGTATGTCAACGACTGATTGTCTATACAAATCTAAATGTTCCAGCGAAAAATAATAAATCGGATATAACGTTGTAAAATCTAACTGTGATATTTGTAAACCAGTATCAGCATTTTGATCACGCTCCATAAACGACATCAATCGATGATATGCACGCGTCACATGATTTTGCTCGAAATTCAACAAAATATCTTCCTATGGTTCTTGATGCCCGTTTATTCTCAATGAAACCCCAGAAACACCGAGTTTGTCAAATATCATTATACTACGCGTTTGATCATTTACTCGTGCATAATCTTGAAGCGCAATAAATATGTGTCGTGGCGCAGAAACACCGTGTTGTGATGCTATCTGCCATGTAAATAAACCATTAATTGCACTTTGAACATTATCTGTGGTTGTTGTTAACCGTGACAACGTCGACTTGCCGCCCCTGTTCATGAAAGCGAGTAAACGTTCTTCTTAAGTTTTCGATGGAGTCATTACTGGCATCATCAATGAAATTTTTGTCTGAATTACTTTACCAGCATCACCGGCGGGTCGCCATATTACATCGTTGTCGGCGGATTTTCGTACGAGTACAACTTCACGTTTGGCTCCAAAAATAACTTTTCTAACATGTCTACAAAATCCGAAAATGTGTGATAATGGAATCGCGCAAGAAAATCTTCTTTCTCCACCCCGCAACATAGATCGACGTGATGCGAATCCTAAGTTGAAACTTGGATTGGCACCATGAACCACAGGAGCAACGTCAGCGTTGTCAGCAGCAGCTGTAACTTTCTTTGGTCGTCTTATGTCATATGGTACGTAGTTAGGGTGGTCAAAAGTTTCCTTGGTAAACATTATTGATGGACCAGTTGATCTTCAGTAATCGTCGCTGTACCTTGCAAGGCCAAGTATCGTTGTGGCAACGTCGACGTCTTTCTGAATCGATTCAATACTTCTTCCGTCGATGAAATATATAGTACTGTCAAACAACGCCATAATACCATTATTGACAAAACCAACACTAACATTAGCGTCATATGCGGTATTATCTACGTCTTTTAAAATATGACCTTCTTTTTCGATGAATGCTTCAGCGGGTAAGAAATATCTGCTTGTATCCTGAACTTGTAATTCGATTCTTCCCCGATCGTTAGGTGCGCGTGCGTCATAAGAATAATACTGATAATCACGCATAGACTCATCCTTGAGAAGCGGTGCGTCCATGTCGAATGCGGGATCAGATATGCGTTTGAACATATTTATGTTATTGATCATCGTCTAATACGAAGACCACTTCGGGAAGTGAGACCACTTCCTGCCATCAGATTTGCTCCTATGTTTTTTTCGCTGTCAGTACCGTTGGTGCTGGCGGCTAACTGCTAGATTTTTATTTGCGGCTTAATTTATTATTTTACTAACATTTGCAGGCATCGCCGTAGTGCTGGGTAATTTTACTGGTGGCTAAGGATTTCGTCGTACTAATCGTGCTAATCTATCCTTGATTGCAGAGAATGCTTTACTGGCAACGTCGCCGGCAGCACCAATACCTTTTTCACGAATAACGTCAATGGCTTTCATTCCTAGTTGCTTTGCAATCGGTATTGCTTTTGGGGCTATCCTTCTAAATAAACCATGAACAACATCACCAAGTCCATCTCCGTAGAATGTTTTATATGTAGGTAATCTCGAATTTATCACCCTGACCATAGATGGTCCACGTTGAGAAGCATGTATAATCATCTTATTATAGGAATTATATCTAACTGTTAATCACTATAATAATCATCAGCGATTTCATTAATAAGTTCACGGTAAACATTAATGTCCATGATACCGCCTGTAAATAATCGTTGACAAATATCAGCTGCTTCATTAATGATTTCTGGAGAATTATTACCAGCTCGTTTTCCACCAATCAGAATTTCTAATCCATCAACATCAGCAGAACATTATTTGGACATGAAGTAATAAGACTTCTTTCCCTGGTACCTGTACCAATACCACTTCCATTTATTTCTTCTTCCTCAGTAAAATGTGGGCTGTATTCCGGTGAGGGCGCTCTTTCAGCCTCTTCGACTTGTCTCTCAAAATCTTCAAAATCACCTCTGTATTTATCGGTAATTCTGGGTATACCACGAGACTTTCGAAATACAAAAGGAACCCAATAATTTTTGAAACACTAGCAGTATTTGGATCTAATAATTCACCATGACGTTGATATCCCCTTGCCGCAAGCGCTATAGGTCTTTTTGAAGCATCCTATGACCTTCTTTGGAAAATCGAGCTGGTGGTTTTGGTCTTGATTTTGATTCTGACGTAACAAGATCTTTTACATCACCGACCTCCTCACGAACTTTGTCAACACTATCAAGTACTTGTTGTACTTCTTGTAATTGTGACTGAGCCGCAGCTATCTCACCTGGAAGTTCTCGCAGAATTTGTTTTTGTTTTCTTAGTTTACTCTGCTATTTTCCAGTTGCTTCAGCGTTTTTTTCCAGCACGGGAAGAATACCTTTAGTAGTCTTTGTAATTCTTATGCACCTTCTGCAAATTCTTCTTGTGTTTGTTGGCGCGCTTGTAGTTGTTGTTTAACGCCGTTATGAAGTGGAAGATATTTTCGTATTGCCTCTAATCGCTCTCGAGCTAGTCTAGCTGAGTGAGCTTCACCAATCATTATTGATATAATAATGGTTTAAGTATAGCAGCAGAGAGGGTGAGACCACGCGTACGTGACCTAGACGTAAACGAGTCGCATAACGCTGGAAAAATACACGTCAAACAACGAATAACAAAAACGAACCCACAAGATTTCGTTAACGCGGTCTCCGCCCGCAACAACGAAAATGTACCCGGTTAGCGGCTTCGGTTTGACGTTATTGACCCTTTATTTTCAGACTTCGTAGGAACCTTTATTTTTCATAAATAAGGTCATAGGCAAAATGGTCTGTTCACCCTCTCTGGTGCTAATAGCTATGACTTTTATAATGGTGGCTAGGTACTATCTGGGTCAAGAAAAGAGCACTTTGAATATAATCTTCACAATATAGGGTAGTACGAATTTGTAAATCAACATGCGAAGCTTTAATTGTGATATCACAGCGCGCTACATTCAGTCCGGATTGTACTGGATCACACATGTATGTTGATCTCGTCCAAAAATAACCACGTACTTTAACATTGATTTTGCCATAGGTACTCCTCGGGGGCGTGTAATAATGACCTTCGAAAGGAAGATGGATGTATGAGAATCCAAATAAAGTGAATAACTGCCATTCAAAGGTATGTAGAATCAAATTGAAAGAACAATGAGACTCGAGGAAAAGTTAATGACCATTCTGGATATTCTAGTGAGTCAGATTTCGCTCAAAAGGAAATTATATTCCACCCCCTGGTAAAGGTCCAGCTCTAGAGGCACTTTTGTCTCCGGTGAAAAATGACATAAATTGTCTCGAACGGAGCCATGTCATAAAGGACAATTTCACCTCACAGGAAAGACAGTCATTTAAGAGAAGAAATACGGGAGAGGGAAGATATTGTTATCAAGCCATCAGACAAGGGGTCACGTGTTCTCATAAATAAATCTGACTACATCGTTGAGGCGAACAGACAACTTTCTGAGGAGAGACTTTACAAAAAAAACCTCAGTCATGACCCAACAGCTGGAAACGCTGAAAATGTGTGGGATATTAAAAGACATACATAATGCAGAACACACTGATAATAAATGCTAACTTAACTTACCTCCTACAAGCTGACCCCATTCCAGGAAGATTTAATTTACCCTTTAAAATACAAAGAAGGGAACCCGAGGATGCTAATTATTTCCAGAAACAATTATCCACACTGAGAAATAATTCTGAATTCTTTAACTTTCACTTTCGGCATTTCGTGGGAAAACTGCCTTCATATTTCCAAGATAACACGGACTATCTCAAAAACGAATCTTTCAAATCACACTCTCCTCGTCACCATGGACCTATGTTCCTCACACACTAAGATCCTAGAAGAGGATGGCATCACAGCCTGCAAGGAACCTTGGGATAGTCGACCTGGTCCTTCCTCTCCAATATTCTGTTTGGCGAAACTCGTAACACATGTTCTCAAGCTTAACAATTTTGTATTCAACTTCCAACACGTCCTACAAATTAATGGGACTACCCTGAGCACTAAAATGGTACCCTCTTACGCCAATATTTTCATGAAAAGTCTCTAGCAATAGCTTCGTTACGATATACCTTACAGACCTCTAAGCTGGTGAAGTTTCACTGGCGACATTTAAAGCAAAGAATGGAAACGGACGACAATTTCTAAACATTTTTGGAATTCGCCAGTAACTTTCGTTCTACGATTAAATTTACTTCGGGGTCATGAAACAGGTCCAGAACCGTTTTGGATACTCAAATCTACCCACCTTGAGGTGAACACAGAAACAGACCTATATTCTAAACCTACTGACTCTCATCAGTATTTACTCCCTACCAGATGAAACACATGCTCATAAATAAAACCTCGTTATGGGTCCTGCTACCTTTGAAAAGAGACTAAGAGGTCTCAAAGGTCGCATTAGAAGGAATGGAAACATGAGGAGCTACATCGAGGAGGTTATTAAAAAACTTAGACTCCTCGATAGAGAAGCCCTCCTGAAATATAAACCAAAAAATCAACAATCTTATCCCCTTTATGGTAACGTTCCGCCCTGTAGTTCCGTAGACCTAAAAATCTCAAGGATCATCTGGTATAAATGTAGAGCCCAAAAATAAAAATCTCACCCCCACCCCCACCCCCACCCCCAAACTAATCTTTATCTGTATTTGTACGTGGCAGAAACCAATACTGGTATTTTGCTACGGTGGGAGTTCGCATCTTAGTGGTCTTGTGAGAACCAGTGGCAACCACGTGAGGTAATGTTTCAAAGTGTAGTATGGCACAATAAGTATCCACGTAGGGTGTGTGTACGTCTTAGTAAAGTTCTATATTTCGCTTGTGGGCAAATGATCTTTTTTTACAGGTTGCTGGATCACGCTTTTATTTTTCTACAGTAAAAAAAGAAGAAAAAAAGAGGGTCTAAGACGTAGAACGGATGAACTTATCACCAGCTTCGGGTTAGGAACCAGTCAATACTTACCTATATGCCTCATTCTTTAATTGCTAAAAAGCCATACAATGATTGGTTGACGCAACTATTGTCTGGTAATTGTAATGTCAATTATTTCATGTTAATAACATATAACTAGTAACGTCATGGGCACAGTAATGAATGTAATTAAGACACAATTTTAATAAAATTTGATAAATGGTACATTTACGTCATAAATGGCAATGTATTACATTGCAAAGCAACTTGTGGGAGAAATAATTGCCAATGCAACAGTAACAGTCATATAACATTTTGAACATGGTGCCATTGCACAACATGACTTCTATTTTGGACCATAATTACAGAATAATACCTTTTTATTGATTTTTTTTTTGGGGGGGGAGCGGGTTGGCGAAAATGCTATGTTTACATGGCCATATGTTTGGAGAAGTAACAGTAACAATATTTCCATTGTTGTCCTACTGATAGTCTAATCTTGACTTGACTTGACTTTTAATTAAGGTCGCATTCGTTCATTCGGACATGTGCGACCAGTTAATGTCCGCAAGGCGGACTTCTAAATGATCCTGGGGGAAGGAAAGCGTGCCACATCCCCCAGGCTTTAATGCCTTCAAGGAGGGCTATTAAATATTCCCAAGATGTTTCTTTATTCTAGCTGGTGACGACTGAGTAATGTTGCAGCCATTTCACCAGCTAGGGGCAGTTGCTTGAGAGGGAATGGACCCAACACACTCTGAAGCTTATTTCAGGTTACAGTACATTACCACCAGATGTCAAACAAGCAGTGAGAGACGTCCGTCGCCATTGGTTGGCGACTATGACGTCTTATTTGGGCAGCTGGTGTGTGGACGGGTGGAAATCGTTCCACATTCCGTCCATGTACGGGGGAACGAGTCTGAAAAAGGCGGTAAAGGTCTCGGCAACTGGCGTGGAGGCTATGGATTTCGTACCAGCCCTGAGACGCCAGTCCGTACTTATTTCAAATTCTGTCCAGTTGTACTAATGGACAAAACCTAATGCCAATATTGTGTAAGCTACCTGTGCAATTAACCAAATAAAATGAGTCTATGAATTTCGTATTTAATTTTATTCAAAGTTGGAATTTAGTGTACAAAGTGTACATAAAAATTTCTAAAAAAATATACCAATCAGTCGAGTCTAAATGACTCGTATAAATTTGTATCACGCTTGATTTTAAACAAGATAAATATTTTTGATCGGGGAACCAAAGGGTCAAATTCGGTATTAATAGAGTTATCGAGAAGGTTTTCAAGCCAAAATGAAAACCTAATGGCAAAATTGGTCTCCACTCTTAGCCCTTATAAGGGCTGATATGGGTTGATCTGTAGGCTTCCAAATAGCCTGGCAGCTTCCAGTCTCTCCTAGTATGGATTGCAATGGCTCCTGGGTCGATCATGTCCGCAACACACCAGTTCAGATATTCTTCTGACACTCCCAATGCTTCTATTGGTATCTTGTGTTTTGTGGAAAGGCTTGAAGACATACCAAAAACCAGTTTCACAGAGCTACTGGCATGTATATCGCCTAATGATCTGATGGATTTGCAGGCTTTCTTCAATTTCGCTTTAGATGGTTGCGGGTAGGAACGATCAAGTTCGTGGTGCCTCATATTCCAGACTGTTCGGTGGTCTTCGATGAATTTTGTCGCTGCCAACTTGTTCGTCAGTAGATGGTCCATTTCCATATCAGTAATTTCTTTATCTGTGGCGTATGTCAATTTCACAAACTTGGTGGTTTCTCCGTCCAGTTTCTTTCCATCCTGATATAACTCCGTAATCTCCCGTAGAACAGTTTCCAGGTGCTAGGGTGCATATGGAGTTGATGGAGGGCTGGCCGCTTTCTTCCGGGCCACAGTAGGTTGTGGTGGTGTTGATGGTGGTGCTGCTTGTTGTGGAGGTGGGAGAGGTGGAGTAGATAGTTCTTTTTCCCTCACCTCTTTACTCTTCTCTGATGTTTTATGTTGTATTGCCTGGCTGGAGCTTGATGTATTTTGCTTGGCCGGCTGTTTAGGCTGTGTAGGTCGGGTTCTCTCTGGTAACTCTCGTCCACGCTGAGGCCGTCTACTGGGATATGTCCTTGCTTGATATCGTGATTCATTTCTTCGATATCTGTTATGATCATGTCCACGGCGCCTAATTCTATCCTGTCTGTTTCCTTCTTCCTCGTTCGTAGTACCTTTCTCTCATATTAATAGTAGAGTAGTGCGCTATTCCTGAGCTTTAATTCTCCACCCTATGGCCATTTTTAGGCCCAGGCTTCTCAATGCATTTCGTGCAAGGGCGGGAATAGGATCCATCGCTAGTCCTGTTTACTCGTTGTGTGCTTCTCCTGCTGCGTTCACTGCGACTAAGATAGTCTAATCAAGATCACTTTCATTTATAAGGAACAAAATTGGAATCTTCCAATGAACATGTAGCTGACAATCAATTATGGTGACTGTAGTATGATGTCATGTTGGTTCTACATGAAAGTGATACCTATATGACAGTCAATATGTCCACCATGTTGGTCATACTGAAAGAATGAACAGATGTACACTTTTATTTTTTTTAAAACCATTTTTCGAACAGAAATAGAAGTAATTAGAAGATCTATTTATATCCCTGAAGATCTAAAGCTAACTATGCCTTTTCACCCATTTGTTTCTATCAGTTAAAAGAAAAGGACCGCTATTGATAACGCCGATTTTCCTTCAAGCAATTTATTTTAGTTATAAACGAGTGCATGTCCGTGCAGTGTAATGTAATATACATATAATAGTTTAAGAACACATGACATTTGCCTGAATTTGAATTACATTCTTTTTCATTCAACCAAATAATGATATACTTCACTGAAAATCTATATAGCGCAAGTTGTCAAAAGAAAAAGCCTCTTTTTTCTTTTAAAAATCTTAAAAAATGAAGAATATTTCAAGCAACCCATAAAGCGATTAACATTTGACGTTTTAGAAAACGTTCTGTATTTTACAAACATAATGACCTTCCTCATTATTATCAATAACAACAATAAACCATCATCGTCATCATTACAACTACAAGCATCGTAAATAAGTTTTTTCTTTTTATCAATAAACATATCTGAGCAAATTAAGCATTTTTAAAATAAAATTTAAAAATAAATTTTTAAAAGCACAGCTCTTCGTGCAGTTGCTATGGTTATATGTAGTTACTGTTGTTGTGTGTGCATTTGTATGTTGTATCTTATTGTTTTGTTATTTTCTTTTATATTACTATTGCTGTTATTTACAAAATAAGATGCTGTTACTTGTTATTTCTTCAGTTTCGCTAACAGCCCTCTGAAACAAAGAGGAGATCGCAGGATCATGTTCCTGTTCGACAATGAACAGCTAAAGGAATAATTTCCTGATCAACATCATTTCCGAGAGCTCTGTTTGCCCTAGTAACTGCACAAGCAGGATTTCAATTGGGGATTAAATTTTCAATAGGATCGACTTTTTGATTCAAACAAGGCTTGTCAGTTATAAGCGGACTAACGACAACTTATCTCTAGGTCATTCTGTAGTAACAAATAAATACCCTTAATAGGTAAAGACTTCACTATTCCAACTGTCACGGGTCCTGAGACTAAGTCTTGTGTTAAATTCACACAATGGAGATGATCATAACAAAGCCATAATCTACTCCCAGACAAAAAACCACTTTCACTGGAAGAAGCAGGGGGGGGGGGTGAACAGACCAAACTTTAGAGCAGTCCATTTAGGAAAATAAAGCTTCCTGCAAAAATGAAAATACAAGGTCAATAATGCTAAATCGAGAGCTCCAACCGGGTTAGCGCATTTTTTTATTTTCACATTTATTTACCGACCCGAGATACCGCCCCCTCCCTGCTGCTATGTGTGGTAAAAACAGGTAACGGTCAGATGGCGTAATTAAATCATTAGTATTGATATAATACGCTAACAATGGAATCTCGTACTGCTAAACTAGCTCTACAGCGACTTGAGACAATTAAAAAATATCTTTCAGTCCGTGATTCTGTCAAACAAAAATTACAAGAGCGTCAGGAGTCTCAGGTGGAATTTACAGAAGGTGCAGAACAGTTATTTAAGCCAGCTACAAAGGCTACCAAAGGTCATCTTCCCACGTTGGAGCAAACCGCTAAAGCAACTGAAAAAATAGCAGAAAGAACTGAACAAGCAAAAAATATTCTAAGAGAACTTCCAGGTGAAATAGCTGCTTCTCAACCGCAATTACAAGAAGGAATACAACAAGTACTTGAGGGTATTAGCAACGTTCATGAGAAGATCGGCGATTTGAAGGACACTGTTGCATCAAAATCAGAACCAAAACCAAAACCACCAGTCTGATTTACCGAACAGGGTCGTAAAACACTTCGAGAAAACCCTGTAGCGGTTGCCGCAACAGGATATTCAGATCGTGATCAATTGTTAGATCCAAACACCGCCAGTGTTTCAGAAAAAATTGGATTCCTTTTATATTTCGAAAATCCCGTGGCATATCTAAAATCACTGATAAATATAAAAATGATTTTGAAAATTTTGTGGAACAAGTTGAAGATGCTAAAAGAAATCCATTACTGGGAGATATGTTATAGTCCAAAAGTTGCCATTCGGACCACCTGGTATTGAGGAAGAAGAATCAGACGAAACAAATCGGCCACCATCCTCGCAACGTCCTCGACCACAATCAAAATTCAGCCGAAGCCAAAAATTACAAATGTAATAGATAAATTTACGCCGTCAGGTATTGCCGCTATCAGAAATCCGGACCAAATAAAAGATATTGCTGCGTATGGATACCTTAAAAATATAATAATGAAAAACCCAGATATGTTTAAACTAAAAAACTTAACAATTGGATTTTAAGTGTATATCGCGCAGCTAACAATATTCAGCAGGTCAGACATGATGATGAAAATTTTGCTAAATTTACACAGGAAGTAAACGAATATAAAAAACAAAAAGGTCAAGAAATGAAATCAGACTTAAAAACTATTAGTAAAAAATCAGACAAAAAAAGCTGGAAGTGGTTTGTCCAACGGTGGCCTTGATAAACATTGTCCCAATAACGTACTTGAAATTTTGATTGGTAGAAGACGAGCCGGTAATAACTCTCCAGAAATCATTAATGAAGCAGCTGCTATTTGTCAAATATTATACATAATGCTCAACGTAGACCTGTAATGGTCAGGGTGATAAATTCGCGATTACCAACATATAAAGCGATCTACGGTGATGGATTCGGTGATGTTGTTCAGGGTCTATTCAGAAGGATAGACCCAAAAGCAATACCGATTGCAAAGCAACTGGGAATGTAAGCTATTGACGTTGTTGGTGATAATGGTGTTGGTGATGTTGCTAGTAAAGCATTCTCAGCAATCAGGGATAGACTAGCACGATTAATACGCAGACCGCCAGAGGTCCGACCTCAGCCAGTAAAACTGCATCCAGTAAAACTGGCAAGCACCGAAGTTTTGCCTGCAAATGTTAGTAAAATAATAAATCAAGCTGCAAATAAAAAATTAGCAGAATTGGCTGGTATACCCCTGTCAGCAAATGGAAAAAAAATATAACTGCTAGTCTTAAAGCAGGATGTGGTCTTCGTATTAGACGATAACAAGTATAATAAAATGTTCAAGCGTGTATCTGATTCGACATGGATGCGCCATTCCTCAAAGATGAATCGGAACGTGATTATCAATATTATTCGCATGATGCACCAGATCCAATCAGCGTGGGCGAACTGAGCTGCAAGTTCAGGATACAAGCAGATATTTCTGACCCGCGGAAGCATTTATTGAAGTAGAAGGTGAAATTCTAAAAAAGATGATACTGAATATGGAGCTGATGTCAAAGTTGATTTTGTTAATAATGGCATCATGGCGTTGTTCGACAAGCCCAGGTGTATCATTGACGGAAGGACTATTGAATCATGTCTGGAAAACGTCGACGTTGCCACGACGATATTGGGTCAAGCCAGATATTCCGATAGTTATTCAAGATCGGCTGGTTCGTCAATGCTGTTTGTCAAGGACACCAGTGATCATCCCGATAATAGGCAGCATTTTTTGATACAATTAACACGCTATAGTGCAGTTTATCCACAACCAGATGAAATGATACCCCGACCCGCCACTGCATTTTCGACGTTACAGAGCATCAACCAAGAATTCAACTTAGGATTCACCGCACGTCGATCAATGCTGAAGGGTGGCAGAAGAAGATTTTCATGTGCAATTCCACTGTCACATATTTTTGGATTTTCAGAAATGTCAGAAAGGTTATTTTCGGAGCCAAGCATACAGTTGTACTTGTAAGAAAGGCTACCGACGATGATGCAATTTGGCGCCCAATCGGTGATGCAGCTTAAGAACAACGGCTGCTCTCTTTTATGGACTCAGGTGGCAAATCAACATTATCATGGTTGACGATGACCACAGATAGTGTTCAAAGTAAAGTTAATGGTTCATTTACATGGCAGACAGCATCACAGCAAGGTGTCTCTGCACTGTGACATATATTCATTGCTTTCCAAGATGTTGCACGAATAAACTCACAAATACACAGTAAAATGATATTTGACAAACTTGGTGTTACTGAAGTTTCCCTGAGAATAAATGGACATCAAGAACCATCCGAAGATATATTATTGAATTTTGAGAATAATCATGTTGTTCGTGCATATCATAGTTTGATGACATTCATGGGACGTGATCAAGATGTTAATTGTGGTCTACAAATATCAAAACTAGATTTTACAACGCTGAATCTAATCTATTACTTTTCGCTGGAACACTTGGATTTATTTAGGCAATCTGTTGTTGATATACACTTTCGAGCTCGTGTGGCAAGATGAGCTATTGCTAATTTCAGAGCAATCGCTGTTATACTCTCAGACAAAACAATGCTATTTGAAAGTGTTGTGGACGAATGAGAGTCATTGATGCCCCAGTGGAAAACAATTAATTCAATCGCCCAGGATATTATAATGTTCTATCATCACGTTAATGTTACTCTTACTCTCGGTCAGATTAAAAAGCTACAATCAGTATAAAAAACGAATTCTGGGATAAAAATATTGCTGAAATCAGCAATGATCTCAGGTGGTCCAACTAAACTATCACTGACAGACGTCAACTCAGGCACTTCAATGGCGCCAAACGATCACCGACTGGTGTTTGACTTGATATTTCTGCGGGTGCCATTAAAGACATCTCCAAGACATCGCCAAGACATTAAAGGCATCGCCAAGATGTGTGGAATATTTCCACTTCTTGCAGCTATACCATCGTTGATAGCATCCGCAGCCCCAACTGCTGAAAAAGCAGCTGCACTTGGTGCTGTTGGAACTTCTGCTGTGATGGCATTAAAGAAAGCAACAGGCAACGGAATAAAGACTTCCAAAAGAAAGGTCGATCCACGGGGAAAGGTCTAAGGTTGCAAGCAACTCCCCATTCGTGGTACGGTCAATCCCCGAACTGCTCAGGTATAAGACTGCCTGGGACACGTCTCTAAACATTCTTCCCATGTCTAATTTTGATTTACTTAATGCTGCTAAAAATTTAAATATCATAAACTTCAGAGGTGGTTTTATGCGTGATCAATTACCAAAACAACCAAACCGTGTTGAAACCGGTATCTCGATGGAAGTTCTGGTCCAGATACACACTGGGTTACATACGCGATCGATCCACGTGGAGTTGTTTATTTTGATTCGTATGGGTTGGCTCCATCAAAAGAAAGAATTTTTAAAATATGTCTGTGGACTTCAAAGCACTTCCGTCTGGTATTCAATATTACCAACATAGAAAATAACTGAACTGCCAATATGTGGCCGTGAAGTACTCGCTGTGTTCGACGCGGTGTTAAGTCGTGCACGAGTATACAAGTGGTCGTTTTAAACAGGTCTTAGTGTAATATACAATGGTAGATATTTACTGAAGATCTGCACCAGGCAAGCCTCAAGGTGACTTATCCAAATATGCAACCCATGACGAGGTCAAGAATGAGTTCTCTAATCCTTTGAGTCTCACAAATGTGGACCAAAATGAAGATGTTATTTATCAGGATAAGCAAGGACTGTTAAGGATGAGCAATATCCCGTTGACATATAATATTCTGAGGGTTCCAGGTGCGACCGAAGATAACTTAGTGGTGTTTGCTAAAAAAGGTACAATTAAAAACTCAGAGGAATCAATTTTAACATTCATGGGAGAGATTACTGGACAAATCAGAAAAATTGGAGATATTAAGTATGGTGAACTCAACATGAACAGAAATACAATTACCAATGTGAAAGAACCAAAATCAGATGATGACGTGGGAACAAAAATATATGTTGACAACAGTGACACCACGATCAGAACTGAGATCAGTGATCGTTTACTATCCACCGGTGATACAATGACTGGTTCTCTCAATATGACTAATAATAAAATTACTGGTCTTAGAGAACCACAATCAAACGATGTCGCTGCAACGAAGAAATACGTCGACAATAGCAACATCCCGATGATGACATCGTTAATGACAATCAGTGATGGATTGGCCACATTTAGATCTGATTATACTACTCACGTAAAACGTTTTTGAATTTTCGTAGAAAGGTAAATAGATCCATTAATGATTGTTTGGGAAATCAAGCAATTATTGACATTAGGCTTTCTGAAATCAAAAAGATTACCGACGACTTCTATGATATTACCGATCATTCAATCCCTGTGCATGCAGTAGCGTCTGGATCAGCATTATGGACACCACCCAATAAATCCATTAAATATACCGCTAAGGTTATCGGCGTGTACAGGTTCTCAGTAATCGGTGCTACAACATTTACGATATCTAGCACAATTTCACGGCGTTATCCAGTTAACAGATCTTCTGGATCTATGTTAGTGATACTGGAGCAAAACGACGAGGAAATATTCTTGGTGGAACCCGAAGAAAAAGACTTAGGTGTGTTGTACTATTGGTGTCTTGAATTTGTCGCCAGAATACCACCAACTTAAAATTTAGCAATATATATAATGAACCAATCGATTGACGATCAACTTTTCAGATACGAGCAAGTGTGTTCGTGGCCTACCCAAATGAAAAATATCATTGATGCGGATACAATAAAACAAAAAAAAAAAAAAAAAAATAAAATAAATACCCCAGACGTGTCGTTGTTACTGATATAATTGTATACTGGGTGTCCACGATAGTCGATGGAACAGTAACGGTCATCGGCGCGTTATCAGCCACATACATAATAGCACCAGTAATATGAATTGTTGTTTCAGTTGTAACAAGTGTTGCTGAAATCATTAATATCATTGCAAAAAATGTATACACGTGTTCGGCTGATAAATTACACGAATATGCAACATTGCTATCATCGGCAACACGTACATACGTCAAATTATCATCGTTGATATCATCGGGTCTCAACGATGGAATAATATCAAATCAGGAATTCGAAGAAATGATTAAGATTTCCTATGAAGCAACTGGAAATCCAAACCAGGCGACCCTCTCCGACATGGTCAAAGAGAAGGATTTAGATCTCCCTTGATTTAAATAATAATGTCGCAAAATCAAACACTGCGATTGCTAGAACAAATCGTAGCTAATACAACACCACCGACAACCACGATGATATTAGCGAACTCAACCAAGCCCGAGTTTGACGTTAGCTTTCCAACTGCGATTTCAGCCAGCGAAATAGCACTAGCACAATTGAGAGTGTATCATAGCTGGCCAAATATTAGATCAAAGTCATTCGGTGGGTTGCAAGCAAATATTTCACTGGTATTTGCGTATAAAAATAAACCTGATGGAACCTCGCTTTACAAGTTATGGGGATAACTACGGGCAGTTATCAAATCGAACAAATCAACGATGAGTTCCAGCGCAGAATCAAATCTATCACAGGAAAAAATAAAACATCGCTATCACGGTTCATGACCAATGTTATCAGCCGCGATAGAAATATCAACGCCTGACTACAGCGTCGATATATATCAGTCATCGATCCGAACTGTATTAGGATGACCAGAGATACAACCTCCTCCACCTCCAGTACAACCAGACCCTCAACAATCTGATTATGTTTCAGACAAACGAACATATTACCACACACTTCCCAATTATCGAGACTCTGACCCGTGGAAATGAATGGAGCCAAGGGACATAGGAACAGGATTTAAAAACCTGTTTATGTTGATTTTGATGGTAAAAAAATTCCTAGAGTAGTAAAAGTAGTATATGATATTGATAAAGATGGTAGTGCATTTATCTATGAACAGTTTAATAATTCATTCGCGGATGAAATTAAAAGTGAGCATCAAACTGCGTCAGCGACTCTACCGCGGTTATTTCAAAGTTACGTGCGAGAATATCCCAACTACAATCTACGGAAACAAATCATTGAAATGGTACAACGTCTAAATCAGGTTGTATCAGACCTTGAGTATGCTAATATGGTTACTATTATATCAGTTCTTACCGATAAGTCTCCCGCAGAGAACAGAACAACCGTTGAACAATTATTTGCTACACATTATTGGAGAGCCGAGAAAGATATAGCAAAATTTGTATTACATGGATTTAACGACCAAGAACTAAAGAAAATCGTCAATCATATCATCGATGAAAACTACCCCAAAATTATTGCCGCATGGAGAAAAATATCACCTCCTCCGAGTATTCTAACCCATAATAATGATCCATACGGTGGAGGTCGTCATATGACACCATGTGTTGTCTATATCACCACTACCATATCTCTGAATCTTGTATGTGATGCTATCGATGGCAGCTATCAAGTAGATCTTCAAAAATCCAGTCAGGCCTAGCATGGATACATTTTATACACATTTACCCCTCAAGCCCCACCTGGAGTTTTGATTGTGTTAGAACCTGTTAGTCCGGTTTATCTATGAAGTCATAATCTGCTGTTGTCACCGATGCATTTCAAACTTATTGACAAGCGCCGATACCTTCTTGAGTTAAAAGGAGAATCTCTCATAATAAGTTCGAATGTGCGTTCGTAAGATCGTAGATCTTCAACGTCGAGATCGTAAAGCGTCAACCTGACAGAGTCAATGAGTATAAAGCAGGATTTTGTAAAATCTGCTTCTGATTGTCAAATAATTATTGGTATGGTATTATATAATGTACCAACACACGAGAGTTTTTTTGTATACTACAAAGAGGTACTCGAAAGTGTCGTCAGAACAATCTTGACACACACCCACACAGAATACTTATATACTTATACACAGAATATACTTATTAATGATTGTGGCAATGAAGAATTTTTGTTAACGCAGGAACAGTTAAATGATCTGCAACGAGAACATATTATTACGGTTGTATGCGATAGGGATCAAATTCTGAATTATGCACATTCTTTCCTTAAACTGTCCAAGTTACATGGGTTGTAACTATCCAACTTTCTGACAAAAAAATACTCGACAACAGTCAAAACGCGAATCCCTTACAACTTTCACTTTGTTTACAATCCGTTACAACTTTCACTTGTTACGACCCTGTAGTTAAATTACATGTGTTAAAATTTAAATTCTTCTAATTCTTTGTTTCATTTTTATTTTATTTTTATATCACTAAAAATTATTATTATTATTATAGTGATGATTATGTTAGCAAGGTCTAATAGTTTGTTAGAAACATCATATTTATTTAAAACGTAAATGTGACTCGTGTAAGCACGATTTTTGCATGACGGTTTTTCGTATCAAGTAAACAGTGAGAAAGAGCTATGTAAATGATTGGCTGTGACCACGTTATTTCAAAATAATACTTGTTTACGCATTGTAGTGATTTCGAAATCACACGTGTCCTTCATGCGTGTGTACATGTAATGACGCATTAGCTTGTTTTAAATGCTCAGTTACCTGTAAGAAAGTTTAGTCAGAGTCGTAATCGTAGTCAGTCGTAGTTCAGAGTCACATCTTACAGAGTTTATAATACCTTAGGAAAGGTATTTCTGTGCTGGAAAGAGTTGCGCATTCGTACGAGGAACAACATGTGTGTTGTTAGTGGTGGTAGCTGTATTTCATCTGCTTTCTAAATAATTATTTTCCCTGGAGAACAACACTACTGGCTTTGGACAAAGACATTTGATGAAATTATTTCTAAATCGGAACAGAACAATACAAATTGTGCTTTACAGTGAAAATTCTGGACATTCTGTGTTAGCTTTTGTCTGACGTCATCATCCGCCATCTTGGATCGGAACTGAGATTCAGACTGTATCAATTTAGAACTGTTTATTCACAGGACTTATGTGTTTTCACAAATTTAGAACATATTTTTGGATCTTCTTCGTAAATCGTAAGTCTTGTTTCGCCTATTTACCTTTTCACCGTGTTTTCTAGGGAAATAAATTATTTTTGTTAAAATTTACAAAGCTTGTTGTCTTCACTCTTTCTTTGTGTTACTTTGACCGAGCCGATACGTAAGACACTCTGTTTACAATCCGTTAACAGTGGCGTTGTCACCACTTTCACTTTGTTTACAATCCTTTAGCAGTGACTTTGTCACCACTTTCACTTTCAGAATCGGACATATTTTTTTTTTATCTGTCTTACACGCACACTCACAGTCTTTTTTGTTTCATATTCGCGTGACAATTCTGATCTAATGTTCTCAATTGCGTGTGCGGGTGAAACAAATTGTTCAACTTGTGTGTCATCGACACAAGCTAGTGATTGTGTCATTGCCTGTTGGATTAATTTAATAAACCTAAATTCGGCTGCTAGTGTATGTCTTCTTTCAGATTTTCGTTCTTGTAATATTTCAAAATTACAAACGATTTTTTCAGGATCAAGTTGATCAGAAAGGTCTATATCATCGTCATGTAATTTTTGAATTGCAGAGATAATCGCATTAATATTTTTGTAATTCATTATATAATAAATATTTGTTTAAAATTTTAAAAAAAAATAGACAGAAAGAGTGATAAGCAATTTTCCGTTCCATGGGGTCCCTTCATTTTGCCAGTTTGGCGTTCCATGCAATGAGGCTATTTTTTTTTTCTGGCTGACAGTTCTTTTATGTGGTACCCTTCATGTGGCTATTTTCGTTCTGGCTGACAATTCTTTCTGAATGTCCTTTTATGGGCACCCTTCGTTGATGCTATTTTTCTTCCTTAACTTGTGGAAGGCTCGTCACTCTTACTGTCTATTTTTACCATGAGGTTGGGGGCTCCTGTCTTTCCACCTCATGGCAAGTATGTAAGTAAATTTTCTTCTGCTCTACGATCAACAGATTTATACTGATAACTGTACACCTCACCCCAAAATCAACCCTGGGAAAGTTCAAATCAGCATCCACTAGGTTGCTGACATGGTGGGAAGGTGTACATTATTATTATATTTTTCTGTTGAATTTCGAGCATTGGCGGAGGCCCACTTATTATATGTTTCAGAAATTATATAAAGTCATCAATACTTGGAAATCCAAATAAAGCTCACCTGGATTTAAATCCAGGGGCGTGGCTTGTCTGTTTTTCTCTTTTTTCTTAACTATTATCCCTGGCAAAGTCAGGGGAGGCAAGAAACCTGACAAAGTAAGAAAAGCAAGGATAATGTTTTTTTTAAAAAGCAACAAAAGAAACAACCATAAAATTCCAGTTCATTTATAAGTGGAAGTAGTTATAAAATATAAGCAAGGTTACTCTTTAATCTCTCTACAAGGACTAATCTTTGCTTGCCGGAGTTATCTCCCTTCGTTGAATTTCAAGAGTAATTTTCTGTTATACTGAAGTATTTTTCTGCTATACTTCAGGAGTGGTGGCGTACTAAAATATTTGCTTTGTATTTTCTTTGAAAATGCTGATCTAGCTACTTTATCTGCAACATGTTGTATCGAAGTTGAGAAAATACAGATATTTTTGGCAGCTGCATGTATCGATTGAAATTCTATTTCTTCCAATGTCTCTACATTCACAGATATAACTGGTCTTTATTTTTTTTTATTATTGCCAGTACCTCCCAGTTTAATATTCTGACTCTGTAATAGCCTGCAAATTATTCAAAGAATTATCGAGTTTGTGGCCGTTAATGTGATCAATCACAAGACCTTTTTCAAGTAGACCAAAAAAAAAAAAAAAACATTCATAGATAAATTTATGTCAGAGATATCTTTTTCACAGCAGTAAATCTGAGATAACCAGCATTATCAACTGAACCAACCGGTTTTTAGTTTACAATTTCTGATGACACCATCACGTGATGTCTCATAATTTTTAACGATAGGATGTGTTATAAAATCTCTTTGCTCCATTTATATAGTATATATTATTTGTCTAAATTATTATTTTATTACTAGAAAAATATGTGATGCTAGCGTGAAAATTTAGCGAGATAGTCTCCAACGTTTTTTATAGGAGAATCACTACCATAACTTTTTGATTTAACACCGTTTCAAAGCTCTATACTTTCTGCCTCCAGAGTCTACACACAACTGCGTTTCCCTCCGACTCGTTTGCTACATTTCAAATATGGTTCATTTGCACAGTCCCGATTACAAGGAGTTGTAGATAATATCATCAACCATTTTCAACTATTCTTTCCTCGAATCATTGTATATTATATATTAAAGTTCAATTTAAATATTTTTTTGCCTTAATTATAACATGAAAGAATTTATAAGATTATCTGCGAACAAACCTTCTCAAGGGATCTTGACAGAATAACCCATGACTTGCGGAGACGAGCTTTGACAAATCAGAATCTAATTGATAGTATCCATGAAGCCGAGAAAGAATTTCGTAACGATGGCGCGGATCATGTGTGGTCAAAATTCAGAATTATGCGCGACGTTGATGCTACGATGTTTGGCCAGCGAGCAAGGACAATCATTAATTATCTTGACGAACAAAGATACATTTTTAGAATAAAATTTATCGTAGCGGTGGACAGCGCCACGGTAGACGCCGTGACATGGATTATCCGTGGCAAACGTGATCCTGTTAGAGAATCACACTGCGCTGGGGGTGTTGTCACGTTAAATAAAAATTCCGAACCAGGAATGTTGACTGGTATTGACAAACCATATTATGAACTAGCATACCCTATGACGGCAGTTGTTTATGCGATATATCCTCTGAATGATAAACCTAGCGTTGATGACCTCCTGCCGATGACACTTTCGATGCTGAATTGTGTTGCTGAGCGAGTTGAAGAACATTTCACAAACGCGATACGTGGAAATGGTTTAACGGATTTACGACGTAAAAAAATAAATGAGTGGGCTGATCACGTTAGAGAAAATGGCGCTACGATCAACGACACTGCCGAGTTTGAAAGGAAATTATAATTTCCAGTAATGGTGAAGACAATAACCGGCGAGATTTTGTACGAATCAAAATATAAATCAAAGGGAGCTTCGATAGAAATCGTTGATCATAATGCTCACGCGTAGACGATGGCTGTAACAATTATTTCCACGAGGTAGAACTATTAAATTTTATTACGGTGATATATTCAATTTTATAAATAAAATTAGTAAAAACGATCCTGTATCTGTGTGATTCTTTCAAAGTTCCGAATATGGAAATTAGGATCATTTTGTACGGCCTAATGGAGATATTTATCGATCTGAGTCCCTTCACTCGGAAATAAAAAATCTTTGCGTTGAAATATACCGATGACGTTGAACAATTACTCAGTAATTGTTTTACCGCTCGGTCAGTTGCTGCTCACTTATCCGAGGAGGAAAATTCGTGGAAACCGACAAGATCGGAATTTCTTGTCGATGTGCATCTAAGCTGCTGAGAATACGGACATGGAGGATTGTGGAATACTAATACGATTGTACAGATGTTATCTCAGTTGATATGGTTGCATGTTATCCTGGAAGCTGTCTTGAAATGGGAGAGTGTGCTGAATATTTTAAGATATTTGGACAGCCAACACACGTTGCATGTATTGAATCGTTTGACTTTACGGAAAATCTCCATCCGATTGTTTATGTTTGGTTCGGTCGTAATTTTAGCGAATTTTTGGAATTTATAAGCTGGAATAATGCTTACTTATCGGATGGAACTAAATTAGGTACAACAGTGAGCTACACTGATGGTGACTCACCACAGTTTACACATTTAAGATCTTCGATGTTAGCGTATGTTTCGATAAACTTATTATCGATGATAAACAGATTTCCTGATACCGCAGTTAGAGCTGCCACAGATTAACTTTATGTGGATAGGAAATATGCAGGATTGTTAAAGTTCAGGGGGCGAATGGAGAATAAAAAGAGAAAAGACAGTTATTCTGAATCCGCTGATTATAGATCTGAGGAGATATATTATAAAAATAGTCATATGTTACCGTTGTCATCAGCGCCATCGGTATATAATCCTGTCACCAGACATAAGACAGTCTATGTTAACGGGTCCGGTGGTTCTGGTAAAACAACACGTGCAATCGAAATATTCCGGAATTTTGATATGGTTGTTTTTACGCCTACACTTAGACTCGCCAGAGAAATGAAAGAGCGAGGAGTTACATCTCATACTTATCACAGTTTCTTTCGGTGGAAGGGAGATGCGTGGACACCTGATCGGATATGCGAGAAATATATTCCTAAGATCATTATCTGAGATGAGATATGAACAGTGTCATTAGATGTATTAAAAATGTTTCTTGGTTGGTTATTGACTCGGAATACTGCTTTTATCATGTACGGAGATCATGGTCAACCACCACTTTTTGTAGGTGAATCGTCACATGACTGGTTAAAAGAATTCGTAGATTATTATGAGGAAATACTTGATGATCATAGAGCTATTGATGAATCGCTGAAGGAACTAAAAAGGTAATCAGACTGCAGCCGGAAAAGATTCAATGTGAAATAATGCGTAAGGTAATTCCAGAGACTGCGATGAGTGATTTTTGGAATTTGTGGAGGCCTGCTGATTTGATAGTTGCAAGTCGGAAGATAGTTCGTGATTCACTTCAGCAGCAATTATTTCTGTTACATAAGGAAACATTTTCAGATTTACCTGTACTATTATGTTATTGCCCAGCAGATACGCGACGGCAAAATATTGATATTGAAATTCCAGGTGACTGTCGTAAACAAATTCTTGTGTTAAATGATATTGTTTAAGTTCCTGTGAGTGCTGTTGAGAGCGCATTAATGATGGACAAATCTAAATGGATGCAAGGATATGCTATAACAATTCATTCGTCACAAGGATTAACTATTTCAGATACAAATATTTGGATTGTTGATGATCGTATTGAATGGTCAAATTTAGTTTCTCTGGCATTGTCTCGAGTCAGAAGAATATCTAAGCTGCGGAAGGTTATCATAGACTTCACAGCAAATAATAATCAAACTACTAGCAACGGCGATGATGTAGTAAAGAACAAATAGCTGGTTATAAGCGATGTGACAAAAAAATAAGCACGACTTTGATCTCGATGCTGAATTTATCATGACACTGAAACAGCGACAGAATAATCACTGTGCTTGCTGTAACACAGTAATGCTGTGGCAGTATTCGAATAATAATCCAAAACAATTTACCGTTGATAGAATTAATAGTAGTCTCGGCCACACACGCGAAAATGTCATGTTGACCTGTCTTGAGTGTAATCGACGTCGAGGAGCCAGTTCACAAAAGTGAAGGCGGTGGTAATTGTGTATCTTCAGGAATTACTTGTAATTGTTCACGCACAAATCCACGTTGAGGAGCAGTTGAATCTAGTTTGTAGATTGCAGGTCTACCCGAGGATCTTACCACGGTGGAAAGTTTATGTGTGGTTACACTCCAGTCTGGGTTAGTCGCTCTTTATTTAACACCTCCCTCAAGCTCACCTGGCTCATATAAATATCTGACAGTCACATAACCTAGTACTGGTTGTTTTGAGAAAGAGTCACGTCGTTGTGCTGGTATGTGTTCCTTTGTAATTGCATTGACGGGGTCATAGAAATTCAACGAGTAATTTCATTATTTAACGCAGCTATCACACTTGGTAGTCTTGCAACCCATTCACGAGATCTCTTATCCGCTTGAACTTTGTTCAAGGATATATCCTGCGCATACTGATATCCAAACAATAGCTCGGCAAATGTTCCATTAAATCGTTCAACGATTGCCTGATCATGATGAATTGCAGTATGTCCTCGTCTGATTTCGACGTTATGTTGTTTCATCAGAGATGTTACTGCACCAGAAATTCTTTGCCAGGATCAAAAATTCTTTGCCAGGATCAAATTGAAGCAATTGATGCCATCTCAGGGCCCTCGTCGATAAATTCGTTCAAACGCAGATGCAATTCAGTTGCTGTCCTTGTTGGTAACGGCTCTGCTTCTTTGTATCTACTTGCAACTTCAACGACAGTTAACGCGTATTTGTATGTGCGCGATTGACGTCGACGTGTTTTAATAGTAGCATGTCGTAAAAACAAAATGTCTGCGTGATGAACTTCATTGGGAGTACTGACACAAAAATGTACGTACTGAATTTTTTTTAGGTGGTGGTATATAAATTTGCCATATTGCTTGTCTTGCTAACCAATCTGCAGCAACAGAAAGTGCGACACCTGCCTCATCAGCAAGTTTACTAACCGCTGCTCTACCCCTCCAATATCCTTGTGGGCTATAATAAATCGATTTCATCATTATAATAATAATTGGCAGACTAATTACCGGCACCTAACACTAGGTTACTTTTCATTGCAGATCTTATCAAACAATTAGCAAGCGATTCTCTGAGAGATTTATTCTTTTACAGACTTTAAAGTGTGAATCAACTTCACGTCTGCAGTATGCCGTTGTTACAAATCTGGAGTTTTATACACGACATCATGAACGTGGCACGCTTGATCAATAGCATCTATTGGATACTCCCCAGGTCTTGGTTGATCTTTCTCGTGAAGTCGGATATCAAGTCGGGTTCCAGGACCACAGTAATCATATCCATGAAGATGCTTTTCGCCAGGATAATTAGGCCATGGAGACCCTGGTGATTTTGTCAGTTAAGCAGTGATATCTCCGCCTGTTTCATGAGAGATTAATCTGTATTTTTTGTAGCACATTTCATACACTTGCCTGTAAGTGCACGCTTTTTATTCCTCGTCGTTATTGTTTTTAATCCACTGGTGAGGGTGGATGCTCTGCATCGGACACAATATAAATTCATATAATTATTATATATTCCTACAACATGGATATCATTGATTTCTCAGCGACACAAAAGCAGGAGCAAGTCAAGAATCATCCAGCACTACCAAATTCTATCAGAGCAATTATAATAGGTCCATCTGGGTCTGGTAAGACGCAATGGTTGCTTAACCTGATAATGAGACGGCTCAAGTGGGAAAAGTTATATTTAGTGGCATGATTTGTAGATGATCAGCGTACTTAAAGATTTTAATGAAAATGTAAAATTGTTGGACGAGAACGGTAATGATATTATTGATTTTATCACCGACATCAACGATGCGCCGTTGGTAGATGATCTCGATGGATGTATTAATAATCTCGTAGTATACGACGATGTGATGCTAGACAAACAATCAAATCCAGCTCAGATATTTTTCCCGAGGTAGGCACAAAAGCACCGATATCATATATGTTACTCAGCGATATGCACAAATACTTAAAGTGATCAGAGATAGCTGTAATCTTCTGGTTGTCTTTAATGGTGTTGATATCCACACACTAAGAAACATCCACCAGATTTGGTGTTCAGGGGAAAAAAATCTTCTCAAAAGCGATTAATTTACATGATTCTCGGTCACGATATAGCATAGGCCTCGATCAAATTATTGGTTAAGAGACAGCAGCAGGGAGGGGACGGTGTTCCGGGTCGGTAAATAAATTTGAAAATACAAAAATGTGCTAATCCGGTTAGAGGTCCCGGTTTAGCGTGATGACCTTGTATTTTCATTTTTGTAGGAAGCTTTATTTTCATAAATTGACTGCTCTAAATTTTGGTCTGTTCACCCTCCCTGCTGTTGAAGAAGACTTCTCAGACAAAGGCAAAGTACATAATAGTAAATGACTCTGAGAATCTGAGAATATCCTGTTCTCCTTAAAATTTTAATAGGGTAGGATTGGCAGAATCACCAATAAGTGATATAATACCTTTAAACATGAATGATTCATAATTCTCCATAACCGGATCAGAATGTGGTTTGTTTGGCCCAATCAATGCATTGCTGTCAATACATGACGTGACCATGACCCCTTAGAAATAGTGTATTTGGAATAGCTCTGTGTTTATTATTTTGCTTATTTTTCAATAAGGAACAATCAGCCCTTTTCTTCTTACAATAAGTGCAAGTAGGAAGGGTCAAGTATTTTTCTGATCAGTCTTATCAGAAGTTTGATTTCTAAAAGATGTGCCAGATTTGGAAGTACTCGTATGAGAATGAGATTAAGACTTAGTGACTAATGTAACTTTGTGAGTCACTGAAAAATCATCAGCTGTTCCAGCTGTATTTTAAAAGCTTCCACTTTTGCACATTAAGGTGGTCTTGACATCACTATGGATGCAATTCACGAACTCTTCAATTTATACGAGTTTATCTTAATATTAATCAACCTTCTTGGCTAAGCACCAGCTATTATATAATAGTTCTTTTTCCCTTGAAATTCGAAATGGGTTTATCCAGTTTCTTTTCTACAATCCTAAACCTTTTTCGATATGTCTCAACTGCAAGATACATTTCTTAACCACATTAAAATCAGTACTTTGTTGAACCGAACGTGAAATGTAGACTTCACGAGCGCTGCCAATAATTACACTCTGATAATAAAGTCCAATGCACTCAGTGCCATTACAAATTCTGTCTTTATCATCAACACCTGAACTTTTATGTAAAATGTAAAAAGTGTGTGTGTGTGTGTGTGTGTGTGCTCCGCCTTCCAGTTTTAATTCTTTTAGTTTCAATTGCTCTCTCTCTCTCTCTCTCTCTCTCTCTCTCTCTCTCTCTCTCTCTCTCTCTTGCATATGTATTTCCATCTTTTTATCATTTCGTCTCCCTTTCCTGTCTCTGTATTGCCTCCCTTCTCACTCCATTTTTGTATTTGTATACTCTCTCTCTCTACTTTGCATATATATTTCCATCTATTTATCCTTTCGTCTCCCTTTCCTGTCTCTGCATTTGCCTGTCTTCTCATCTTTGCATTTGTATCCCCCCTTCTCTACATTTGCCTCTCCTTTTCCTCCTCATGAATATGTAATTCCATCATTCATTTCTGAATCTAGCGTTTTGATAATTCTAATTCCATCCGGGTTTTCTTAAAACTGTAAATCATATAAAACAGACTTACTAATCACACCCAAAGCACTTTATCCAAGATTTCCTTCCCTTTTAAATACGGGACCAAAATATATGTATATCTTGTTGTGTTAAAGTTTCTTTTACTTCGGAAATATCAAAATGTCCGGCAAGCTACTTAAATGACAAGGTCAATGCTTGATTGTTTTATTAAAAATATATGAGAAAGAAGAATCCCCACAAAGGAAAACGAAAATTCTGGAACACAATGAATTTAAATTTTAAAGACACTTTTCAATCTCTCTGAAATATTTTAAATAAATTCAGATTCCGGGCAAGCCCTCGAGGACAAGCTCTCGATTTATCTAAGATAACAAGTGAAAATTTAAGAGGAACTCACATTATCGCGAATTAAATCCCAAATAATCATAAATATTCTATTACAAGTCCAAAAGTATAGATTGATCCAAATGAAATCTAATCTTGAGTGTGCTGATGTACCAATAGTCTTAAAAAGGTTGATTTACTAACAGCCTTGATGTATCACAATGATATAACTCAGAATGTCTTTGAATGAATTACGATAGTCCCAAAACAGTGTTACCATAATCAATGAACACTTGAGTAATTCCAATGAATGATTTAAAATAATGATTCCTCTGAAATTATATCAGAACACAATTAATAGTAATTCCGCTAGATTAATATTAAAATTTGAAGAAAAAAAAATTTTGTTTATCAGAACCTATACAAAACCTAAGACACAATATGATGACCATGATGTGGGTCAAACATTTTTTCAAGAACTTTCTAGTGTCAAAAGACCATGTCAACATGTTTATTATATCTAAGGACAATCCACATCCATGTGCAAAAGTTAGCTATCTAGCATTTGTTTACAAATGACCATTAGCTTAAACTACAACATAAGTAGTGAATATGGGCGAAATAGGGACAATGGGACTTCTATGTTATAAAAGTGTCCCGTCCCTATAGGGACAATGGGAACTTAACATGGAGAAATTTAACATGGGTGGATCTATAGCGGGACAAGGGAAATTTTAACACAGGTTGCTTTTGACTAGGGACAAATAGAAATTGACGTCATGGTGCTGGACACTGGCAAAAATGTGACCAATTGCTGACCTCGACTGGGCGGAACACTGGCAATACTGTGGCAAGGGGCTGAACTGAATACGCGTTACTCTAGGGACAAATATAGAGACACAGACATAGAGACGTGGTTATAGGCAGGGTTAGAGACATAGAGACAGAGATATACATATACATAGATTTATGAACAAAAATATATGACACAAAAACACACATAGATTAATGAACTTCAATCTATCACATAAAACATCGACTGAAAAATCTTTAAAGAAAGAGAGTAAATCTTTTCGAGGCAATGGAGTGGACCTGAAAAGGGTCTTTGGTTAGTTTGTTAACACCATTCCTTCAACATACAGGGCATCAAACGGATCTTTTTCTTTTCCACAAACTTCGTCTGACCTCTGGGCCGTAGATTAAGACTCTTCAAACAGTCTCGTCTGTCCACGTAGATTCTTCGTTTCCAATGGGCTGTCTCTGTCATCTGGGTGATAGCCCATGATGATCTGACATACATGGGATAGTCCGTGTGGAACAGCATTGACGATAGGAGGGTAGACGATTTTTCGTTAGTCCACATCTCGTGACGAGAACAGGTGAAAGATTTGAAGTGAATAGCAGTTATTTATAGTGGAAGAGCGGATCGAAACGGATTGAGTTCTTTCAACAATCCTAACACGCGTTACAAAATTCAGTCACAGTGCGGAGTCTGTCTCTAAACCGAAGAGAGCTGCCTGTGACGTCACATTCCATATATAGGTGCGCTAGCGTCTGTGCACAGTGAATCAATGCGACAAAGTTAGAACAAAACGGAAACGAAGAAGATAAATTGGGGTGCACCGGCCGTGAAGACGAGAAATGATGGCATAGCAGCGGCTACCAAATCAAACACGGTCCTACTTCCAGAAGAGCAAGATTTAATGGATTTACTCTCTTCTTCACAAGAATTTGTTCCGGTGCCAGCACCTTCGCCACCTTCTCCTTCTTTACCGTATGTTAAGGATTTGAAACAGAGGCAGAAAGAAGAATTGGAGAAATTTTTACAACATCAGAAAGAGGCAGAACAAACCTTTCTCATTCAACAGCAACAGCGAGAAGAAGAGGCAATAAGGAAACGACAGGAAGAAGAAGAAGCAGAGAAGAAACAAGGTCTAGGAGAGAAGGAGGACAGTGAAGGTTAAACGGTGACGGTACTCTTGGACATTTTGGCAGAGTTAACGAGTCTGAAACAAATGTATCAGACTTCTTTAATACGACCCAAGAGAAAACGACCTTCCCGAGCCAAACAGTCCAACCCTGTTCACACACCTACTACGCCTGTGATACCAACCCAAGTGATCTCGACCAAATCACCGACAGTATCAGGTCGAGAAGTAGGCCTTGGTCGCGGTAAAGGGATAAGGAAGTTAAAGCTCATTACGTTCCGTTCCTGAGTTTGTTAAAAAAACAAACACCCATCGGTCTTTTTCAGGGCTACTCACCTCTCTCGAAAAGAGATAGTATTCATTTGCCAAAATAAATTAAAATTCAAAATACCCTTTTTTCCCACATGATGGACGTGCGTGAGTGCGTGAGTGTAGGTCCTTATTCTACAAAATCAAAACTAAGAGACACGTACGTTTTTCTTTCTAGTCTATTCTCATGGAAGTTACAATCCAGTTTCAAAACACATCACTTTAAAAACTTCATTTTTTTCCTTCTTTGTCTTTTTCACTTCTTTTTATGAAGTTTTTCACTGTCACAAGTTTTTCCTCTTCTTCTTCCTAATTTTCTTCTCGTTCTATTTTCTTCTCTTTCTTCTCTTTCTGGACGTGTCTGGGTTCTTCCTTTTCGGAGGGTACTTGTTCTTCCTGCTCGGAACCCCTCTCTTCTTTCTGCTCCTGTTGTTCTTAGGACAGTCTGAAGACCAATGTCCTTTCTCTCGACAATGATAACAGGTATGTTGACTTTTTTCTCTTTTGACACTTGTCTTCCTTTTGACGTTGTGGATATTCTGAAGACCAATGCCCTTTCTTCTGAAATATATAGCAAATATCTTGACTTTTATCTCGAAAGGAGGGGGAGAAGTCCGTCAGCTTCTCTGAAGAAAACCTTCGTATTACACCTCGCAAAGCTCATCAAAAGTTCCATCTGTGTTGGCTGTTCTATCGTTCTGGTCGGATTGAGAGTGAAATGAATACTTTGAGGGAAGACACTGACCATTTATATAGGGAAGACACTGGACTTACATTGACGTAAAGGGGGACATGACGTTTAAAATGTAGCCATTTGACATTTTGCACTTAAGATGAAACGATCGCATCATTTCGTGAAGAAAGGAGAAGAAAGTAAGAGGCAGAAACGTGACCTTTCGACTCGCACAGTAGCTGAAGACTTGGCTCAAATTCATTCCAGCGATTTTGAAGATGACATGAGTGAGCCAGGATCCAGACACATAGAGTCTACGTCAAACCAGAGTTCACCACCAGTAACCCCTGAAAACTACTACCACATTCGAGAGACGGATAAACGCTCCTCTAGAAAATTTCGAACCACAGCCAACACGTACACGGTGAAGTTTAAAGATTTCAAGTCCGACGTATCGTTGGAGAAAGCAGACAAGTTCATCACCGATGTGTGGGATTTTTTGTTAACCACACTGAAACGGCAATGTGAAGCAAAAGAAGACGATCGCTTGATACTTTCCATTTATCACGACAGACTGAAGTCACCCGTTTGGATCGAGTTTAGCAGACCATCAGAACTGACATCTTCCAAAGTCATCAACAAGATCCAACACGTACAGCAGTCCAACGACAAGTTTCACATCACCGATGGTAAAATGACACCGCACATGGCCCACGTTTCTCTTCCCAAAGGTACCAGACAACGCAAAAAGGTGTCATTGGTGGACGAACTTCGCATCAGCAACTCAGTCTCGGCCGAATTAATAACCCTCAAGACCAGATGTGTTTACCCCGATCCATCGTAGTGGGACGAACGTATGCCGACAAGATAGACGCGGCAGAATGGAAAAGAGACTGGGAGAGCATTCGAAAATCGAATCGAGCCAAGCAACAAAGAGAAGCAGGACTCCTGTTACAGCAAGCCGGCCTTTCCAAAGACAGACCCTGCGGCATTCCTGAAATGCAA
The DNA here is from genome assembly GCA_016617855.1 of Megalonaias nervosa. Taxonomy (NCBI): domain Eukaryota; kingdom Metazoa; phylum Mollusca; class Bivalvia; order Unionida; family Unionidae; genus Megalonaias; species Megalonaias nervosa. The sequence goes on along the minus strand of JAECUM010003544.1, from coordinate 84,048 downwards.
AAACTGCAAGACGTCTTAGGTCCGCACTACACCTTGAAAGAGCATCCTCAAGAAGTGCGTGGACCTCTTTGTTTCGAGGCAAAAATTTCAAAAACGGAAAATACATTCACGTCTATCATCACGATGAACATTTGGATGCCATTACCACTATCACCGGATTCCTGGGATACAGTTATTATTGTGAGAAATGTGACTATGGCTATAACAATCGAGAGCAACACAAGCATTGTGGATCGAAATGCCCAGGATATTTGGCCTCTAAGCTCTGTCTTGACGAAGAACAAGAACGAGTGCATTGCCAAGTTTGTCAGCGAATGTTTGTCAGCCCTACCTGTTACCAACAATATCTGAAGACACAAGGTTAACAACAGAAAGGTGCTTGCCAACTCCTGAAATTGTGCCCTACTTGTGGACAAGGTATACGTACCAATAGTGCCAAGGCACAAGTATGTTCAGGAAAGAAACGATGTCACATTTGTCACCAAATCGTGGACTTTGAACACGAATGCTACATACAAAAATACCAATCACAAGAGGAGGAGGAAGAGGAAGATGACCATAAGAAGAAAGGGTATTTCATCTTTTTCTATTTCGAATGCATGCAAGAGACCGGCATTCACATTCGTAAATTCTGAGTGGCTTATCGAGCGTGCGAGAAGTGCATCCAAGACCCTAGCTTTAGTCATTGCCCTCACTGAAGCAAGATTCCTGGAGGACGTGAATAAATCTTTCGAGGACCGTACACACTAGCCGATTTCGCCCAATGGATGTTAGACCCCATGGATGAGACGTTGAGCCAAGAGGACATCGAACGTTACGGAGGTTGTCATCGCTATGCCACGGTGATGGCTCACAGTTTCTCGTATACGATGGACAATTTCTGCTTAAATAGTATGCGCAAAAAAAGTATTGACCGTTCTAAAGTCACTTTGATTTCAATGCAAGTGGGAAATGTGCAGTGTAAAGATTCGATGAGTTACTTGGCATTGCTATTGTGTCGAATGCCTAAAACATCTGGAATGACAGAAATGGCCAAAGGCTACTTTCCACACCTTTTTCAATACCGAAGCCAATCAACATGCCGTTCTACCCCATTTCCCTGAGGCTCGCTACTACGACCCCGACAACATGGGGACCGAACAACGAGAAGCTTTCTACACTTGGTACCATTCTCACCCCTCGGACCCCTTCGACTTTCAGGAAGAAATGTTAAAGTATCGGACATTTTACGGCGTTGTTGTGGAAAATTTCGAGAATTGTTCACGGAACACGTAAGGACCAATCCTTTGAAAACATGTTCCTTAGTGTACCGAAAACGATTTATGCTGTCAAACGAAAATATTTGGTCAAAGCCGTTCGTTGGCTACATTACTTGTGTGACAAGGAAGACACATGGATCCAACACGCCCGAAACGGAGGAGGTGAAAAGACCATTGGAACATATTCGGTGGATGGCTGAAACTTAGAAAACCCCTAGAACATGTACGAGTTTATCAGTTGCTTCTTTCAATCATGTCCCATCTGTTACCCACAACGTGGCACCAAAAATCAGTTTTTATAACTTACCATGGAAGACTTGCACGCGGCCACTTGTCACGGCCCTTGAAGTTAGAACGCCAAGGATACCAAGTGATGGAAATGTGGGAATACGAGTACGATCACCGTTTGAAAACATCGATCCCGAGTTTAAACATATCGTGGAAAGTTACAAGGTGGTGGAGCCTCTGAACCCGCGGGACCGTTTGTACGGAGGACGGACGAATGCCACCTGTTTGCTGTACCAGGCCGACGAGGAGAAAGGAGAAGAAATCAAATACTTGGACGTCTGTTCTATGTATCCTTACGTGTGCAAATATTGTCACTTTTCCGCAGGACACCCGCAATTGCTGACGGAACACATCGACCTGGACAACATTCGACAATACGAAGGATTGATGAAGTGCAAAGTCTTGCCTCCCAAAGACTTGTACCATCCCGTTTTACCTCACCATTGCCAAGGAAAACTGATGTTTCCCTTGTGCCGTACTTGTCCCAAAATGTGCACCCAAGACCAGCTTTGTCAGCACATCCAGGAAGAACGCACCTTGACAGGAACATGGGTCAGCGTGGAATTGTTTAAAGCTCTGGACATGGGATACCTATTGTTAGAAGTGTACGAAATTTTAGCACTTTACAAAGACAGAACAGTACCACAAGGGTGACAAGACTCGGAAAGGCATTTTCGCAGACTACATGGATGCCTTTTTGAAACTGAAACAAGAAGCCAGCGGCTATCCTTCCTGGTGTCACACTCCTGAAGACCAAAAGAAATTCAAGGTGAAATCCTTGGAGCAGGAAGGCATCACTTTATACCACATCGAGAAAAACGAAGGAAGGCGATCGTTTGCCAAAGTGATGTTAAATTGCTTCTGAGGCAAAACGGCACAACGACCGTGTTTACCTATGACGGAGTATTTGTCCGATCCATCTCGCAACTTCAAGATGATTCACGATAAAACCAAATAAATGAAACACGTGGACGTCCTTCGTGAGGACCCGATCTTAGTCAATTACGAAGAAGAACTGGACTTTATAGAGGCCGACGAATTTGGAAATGTCATCATTGTGGCCTACGTGACAGCCATGCTTGCTTAAAATTGTACGATGCTTTGGATCTGTTAGGAGATCGTGTGCTGTATTTTGACATGGACAGTTTCATCTACATTGATCGCCTGGGTCACCGATACACTGATATCGAAGGAGACCGTTTCGGATGCTGGACGGACGAGCACCCCAACGACAAGATTCTAAGTTTTGCTAGTGGTGGTCCCAAAAATTACGGCTACTAATACCGGGACCAACGAGAAGTGCACAGCGAGAGTAAAGTGAAAGGATTGACTCTCAATTATCGCACCAGTCAAGTGGTGAACTTTGAGGTATTGAAAAAAGCGTTGCAATCTGGAGCCTGAGACTGGATTGGGATACGAAGTGCAGTGTTTGAGTTGTGGTCTGAAGTTGCGTATGGATCGATGTATCTGTAAAGATACATCTATTCTAGAAGATACTCGATGGTCCCCGCACTGCCCTTACCTTTCAATGGCCTTTCCACCCTTCACACTACGGTACCTTTATGACGGTACCATAAAAGAAGGTAGTACCGTTGTCCAGGAGTAAGAGAAGGAAGACTTCAAAACAAAACTAGGCATAAAAAAGAAAGATGTACAAGCTTGAGACTTCATTACGACTAGTGTAAAAAGGGGGAGACTGCCAAGACCGATAATTCATTGTAACTACAAACACCAAGAGAGAAAGATGAATACTTTTAAACAGACACCATTCAAGTTCGGTGATTCTCAAGTGGAGTGAGATGCTATGCCTTGCGATGTCAGGGATGCGGTACACTGTGACCTCAGTGATTCAGTATCACATCATAGGAACTTCGCTATGACTACTACTACAATACCCATCATGGAAAGTGATGTTGTGAGTGTCAAACCTGACGGATGCTTAAGCGATGACACTCGTACCGTACACCTTTTCACTCTACTGGTTTTCATTATCGATGTCATCCTTCACGTGACACCATACGACTACCACCCTACGGATGTCATCTGTGCCTGAGCAAACTACTGCAGGTTTCACCGTACCCTCATCGAAATGAACCTGTGAAAGAGGAATATTCGTTCCCTGTGAGTTTGCCTGAATGCTGCAACTTTGAAAGTCGTTTCCAAACCGTCCAAGGAAAATGGCCTAAATATCTGGGATGACCTACCCCCGAAGCATTAGCCAGAACCGGATTTATCTACTTGGGCGAAGGGGAAAGTCAAGTGCTTCAGTTGTGGTGTGCCACTTCACCAGTGGGAGCAGAAAGATTCCGCTTACCTGGAACATGCTCGATGGTCTCCGCATTGTCACTACCTGCGATTAGTGAGACAACTTCAATAATCTCTGGATGGATACTTTACAAGAGAACATTTGTGGTTTGCCTGTGGAGTTGAGAGAACGCATTTACTGAGCGTATGTCAAAATACAAGTCCAACGTAAAGAACAATTGCATCTGTTACGTCACCAATGTTTGAACCACTGGTACCTGAATGATATAAGAGGACTGATTCATTTGAAAACGTTCCAACGGTCAGACATTGTTTAACTGGACGCGGAGCAGAGCAGAAGACTTTGGTTGCTACTCATCCTACTACTTACAAGCTAGCCATCCTACAGCGAATTCCAGAGGAAGAGTTAGAGGATTACCAAAATCTTTTACGCTATCAAATTTTGTCTGTAGACGAAAGTTTTGTGCCATGTGTGGTATGTGAACTAGTGACTAAAAATCTGGATTCGCCACTGGATTACGATCAGTTCGTTGCAAAAAGTACACTTATTACCTCCGACGTAAGAGGGTATAAAAACTGACTACCATACCACGATCTTTATCATTAGTGATACGACAGATTCCGTGGAAGGAAGTCAATGACAATATTCAGACTGTGGAGGTTTACCAACACGTATTACTAGAACTGTGTCCATTGAATTGGGGTCGTCGTGTGGTGTGGCTTAGTGACTTGCTTTCTTGGATTTCGATTACCAGGCGATTTCTTGTGGACACGTTACGATCTGTACTGTGAGGTACTACCAAAAACATGGCGGTGTTTCCTTTAAATGAGCACGAAAAACTAGTTCTTTTAAAAGCCTTGAGCTTTCATCTCCAAACTTTTCGACCTCTGTTTGAAGAAAAGTTTCCTTGTGAAATTTTTGCCACTCCGGATGCTTACGAGATGTTTGTATAGTTTGTGACTTACACTCTCACTGAAAAGATGTACGTGATTGGAAAAGTTTGGGTTTCGAGGCTTGGACAAAAGAAGTGGCTTACATTGCCCAAGATTTGTCTCACGAATTCAAAGGAAAAGGTGAACTTAAAGTATCCAGTGAAAAAAGTAACTTTTAAACCTGTATTAACCGCAGTGTCCAAAGAAGAAACCTACACCGAGGAAAACCACTCCATTCAGGACAGAACGCCATGACATGGACATCCCCGAAAGATCATTCCTGGAGGACCCTGTGTGACTGTGCCAAGTGTAGAGACTCTAAGAACATTACACACTGTCCCTACGACACCACACCTTCGTCAAAACAAATGTTGTACAGTGTCTTGTTTATATTCCACTCTGATCGTTTTGATACGTATTTTATCGATGTACTTAATCATTTGACTTTTAAGTATTTTCGTCTTTTGTGTTGCATTTTAAAAATGTTTTAGAAATAAACGTTTCCTGAAAAAAGTATAAAAACTCTTGTCTTGTCTGTCTTAGTGTCAAAAGTGACATTCCCTGCACTATGGCTACCTCTGCTGGATCTGTGCCCTCTTCCTCCACTTTCAAAATTATCGACGAAAACTTAGATCGTGCTAGTTGGGAGGCCTTTTATCTTCGTCATCCCTTTAACATGTTAATTGCTGGACCGAGCGCTTCAGGCATAACCGAATTTTTCAAACGTTTGATCAAACGTAAAAATCATTTGATCGAACGTCCACCTCAACGTATCGTGTGGTGTTACGAAGAGTGGCAATCAGCGTACAGCCTCCTGTGAGAAAGTCAAGGCGATTCCATCGTATTTGTGGAAGGCATTCCTGGCGAAGACGACGGGATCATGTCTGTCCCCAGTCAAACTCATCTGGTCATCTTCGACGACATGTTAGGAGAAGACGAAGAAGAAATTAATCTGTGGTTTACGCGCAAAGGGCATCATCGTAATGCCAGTGTCATTTACATCACTCAAAATTTGTTGCAACAAAGTAAAGCCTATCGCACCATGATTCTGAATGCTTATTACGTGGTCTTGTTTAAAACCCCTAGAGATAAATCGCAAGTGCAAGTGTTAGCCAAACAGTTAGGAACGTCTTGGCTGCCACATGCGCATGACGATGCCACTCAAACTCATCACGCCTATTTACTCGTGGATTTAAAACCCACGACCCACGATTATTTGCGAGTTCGTAGCCATCTGTTTCACCACTGGTGCCAAGACGGAGGGCCTGTCGTGTACACAGCCGTGTCGACTTAACAAAAAGTTTTTAATAAAACCTCGTACACTTTTGGTCTGACTCACACATCGTCAACATCACGTCCCTTCAGTCTCATCTTCCCGACAAATTGATTCATGCCTTGTACGGCATCAGTCGCAAACAATAATCCACAAATACGTGCTCGTGTCTTAGAAGCCAGTCTCAGAGAAGTCTTACGATGGTGTACGGAGTCAGAGCGTCAATTACTGCAAGACATCATTCACATTGCTCATCAAACCAAACGCTTTTCTGGGAGACAAAAAGTAGCCTTGACATAACTGGCAGATTCCCGCATCGACACTCAAACCAAAAAGCAAATAATTTTGAAACCTGGAGGTAGCTGTTCTCTACGAGGTATCATCATTCGCTCACTCTTAAAATGGGATCCCAATGCCCCAAGTCATCCCCAAGAAAAAAGTCACTCCCCGACAAAACGTACCCAGAAGAAAAGAGCAGTTGTGTCAAGAGCAGGTCACAGCCTAAGAAAAGGAAATGTCCCCAGAAAAAGATAAAGAAGAGTTCCCAAAAAAGACCCCAGAAAACAGCTTCTACCCGCAAGAGAGGCACTTCGGCCAGGACGCAACCTTACATCCCGAAGCCACGACCTGCAGCGACGGTGACCGCGTCTCCATTAGCCTCAGGTCCATCAACTTCTCCATTGATGTTGATGCCAGCCAAACTCGATTTGACACGCGTCATTCATAACTTGATGATAAAATGGAAACTCGTGTCTCCAGGAACTTCTTCTCCTCCAGCGGTGACACCCTCTACATCTTTAGCTGCAGTGGCAGTTGCTCACAAAGTACCTGCCACCAAAATCAAAGCTCAAGAGAGATCGGGCATATTACAGAGTTTACTGGATTTATCCAAGCAAGAACTGTATAGATTTAGTTCGTTGCGAACCCCTCAACGACGCGTGATACCTGCCATGAAAATGATACGACGCACCGATAATCAGTGGCCACACATTCCCAAAAAAAAAACCTGGGGTAAACAATGGGTATCAGTGTTGCTGTGCTCCTGAATGCCAAAAGATGTCACCCACGAGAAGTGGACATCATCACTATCGTCGTTCTCCTGTCCAAAAAGGAAAAGGAAAAAGAGAAGGACAGTCTCATCGTTTGACCCCGCATTCGAAAAACGGTTAGCCAAGCATCGAGGTCTACCCCTGAAAAGACCCCATCGTCCAAAGAAAAAGAGGAGAAACCAATGGGGAGGATTGTTTTAATGATATAGCAAAGAGGTCGTCAAAAGAACTGGTTATAAACCCTTTGACCTACTCCAAAAATACACCTTCCAAAAATAAGATAAAAGGACGTGTGCCAAGTAACTGACATCAGTGTACTTTTTGAGTGCCCCGGAACAAGCAAAGATGTCACCCCCAGAAATCATCTCTCTTCTATCCCCAAAGAAAAGACAAGGAAAGGACTGCCTCCTCGTTTAGCCAAACATTGGGACGTGTTGTCCGTCCTGTCCTATGCTCCTCCACGCATGCGTTATCAACTCATTCAAACCTCTTCCAAAGACGTCATCGATACCGTGTGCGAATGTTGTCTGAACGTCATGAAAGGAACGATACCTTTGTCTCAGTATCAGAGAGAATACTTAGATAAGTATCAACACGTTCTTCGCCAAATAGTCCAAAAGATAATACCCATCCGTCCAAAGAAAATTTTGTTAGTGCAACGAGGAGGATTTGTGCACCTGTTGTTAGCACCAATACTAAAAGACACATTGGCGCGACTGATTACAGGACTCATGGGAGCAACTGCTTCACAAATGGCTCAAATATAAAAAAGGATCAAAAGATAAAAGGGGTCTCGGGGGTCAAAAGATCTCAGATGTGACCTATGGCATCTGATGGAAGGACGAAAACTGACTTTAGTTCATTACAAGCCATGGATGGAATTCCATCGTTGGCAAGAACAACGGACCCCGCATTTACCTCCCAATCCTCATTTGACCGATATGTCCCAGATACAACACGAATTGCAATCGTTGATGGATTGCAGCAATTTGTCAGAAACGGAAAAATCACAACGGTACGGTCAAGTATTGCAACAACTTCAACCCTTTCACCAGAAAGCTTTAGACGAAGCAGCTCGTCCGACTCTGAAAGATTTTAAGACCCAGATGCAAAGTCCACCACCAGCACCCCCAGTGACCAAGACAGACGCTGTCCTATGAACGAATGCGTGAGGAAGAAGAAGAGGCACGAGAAATCTTTCAAACATCGTCAGCAGCTCCCATCCCTAGTAAGATTGCTGCGTCCTTGTTGACCCCTTCCCCCACACCCCAAAACTTGGGTTGAAAAGATGATATCCACTCCTTCTTCGACAGAAGTCAAAAAGAAAGAAGGGAAACCAGAAGTGAAAAAGAAAGCAAGACAAAAGCCATCCCATTACCACCACCACCACTACCCTCGACTTCTTCTCCCGTGGCACATCGGACACGTAACGTCGTTTCCAAGCCACCACCTCACCCCATTCAAAGTAACATCAGTGACGTGTGGATGACTTATTAAAAACGCCCTGAGGGAGAATGTGTTAGACAGCATTTACTATGATCCATCCCATCCTTCGGGTTACGGAGGAGTTCAGAAATTGTATCGTGCTGCCAAACGCTACTCAGAAGTGTCCGTTTACCTCAAGTGCAACAATAGTTACAAGAGCAACCACGTACACCTTACACAAACCCATTCGACGAAAATTTTGCAGAAATTGCAACCATATAGAGGGCATAGATCATCAATGGCAAGCCGATTTAGCGTATGTCTCTCATTTTGCCACCTACAATCGTGGCTACAAATATTTGTTTTGTGTTATCGATGTCTTTTCCAAATTTGCCTGGGTCGTGCTATTGACTTTCAAATCGAGCACTGAGTTAGTGCCAGCCCTAAAACTGGTGTTGAAACAATGTGGTCGCCAACGTCTTAGATGGCAAACCGACAAAGGCACCGAACTTCTGAGCCAAGCTTTCCAAAAAGAATTAATGAAATGAGACATTCATTTTTCACCACCTAGAATCCCGAAACCAAAGCCAGCATCGTGGAACGTTTTCAACGCACCTTGAAAGAACGCATGCGGATATATTTTAAGCATCAATACACTCTCAAGTACAACGACGTCTTACCACGCCTGGTTCAAGCGTACAACCAATCTTACCATCGGAGCATCGGATGTGGCCCCCAAGAAGTGACTCCCGACAACGAAGTGACCGTCTTCGAGCGCCTGTTTTGTACGTCCCCGTCTGTGGCTCTCCCCAAGAAAGATGGAGTGTTGACGATGGGCGATTGGGTGCGCATTGGCAAAACCAAACGCACTTTCGACAAAGGTTACTTACCCAACTGGACCACCAAATTGTTTCGTGTCACTGGACGAGTGCGTGGTCGTCATTCTGCCGTCAATAAATTGGATGACGTGAACGGGGAAGTGTTAAAAGGAACGTTTTACTTGCCGGAGTTACAACGCGTGACCAAAAAAGAAGACGAAGTGTGCGATATCGAAAGCATTCTCCATCGAAGAACCCGTAAAGAGAGAAAATGACGTGTCAAAGAAGTCGAAGCACGTTGGACAGGATATCCGCCGAGTTTTGATTCTTGGATAGACGCTTCGGAAGTCATCGACTATAAAAAGAAGTGACCATCATGCACTTCAACACAGCCTCGGCCACTACAGCAGTGACCACTCTTTCACCCAGTTCTCCTGTGCAAGATCAACAAAAGCAACCCTTGTGGGTGTGTTGTGGAGAAGATGTGCCTAAAAAGCAAATCGTCTTTTTCTGTGAAATCTTTGTGGTGTATTGTGTCATGGGTGTTGTCATTGCCAATTTGAGTTTGCAACAAGGAGACAAGCATTTATGGACCATTTTACTGAGCAGTTGCATCGGTTACCTTCTTCCTAATCCTTCCCTGTAATACTGTAATGGTCACAACGGGAGCCTTGCGTCCAACGTCAGTCATCCTCCCAACAGTCACCACGCAAACAACATTAATCCTATTTTAGACACTCCACTGACCCCCAGCGACCCCTCGGACAGCAGAACTCTAGAATTATGAATGACCAATTTTACTTAACGTTATCCAGTGACAGTTCTATGGATTTCTTTAGCGAAATTACCTCAGGCCATCCAATTGGATCATGATGCCCATTGGGAAGTGGCTTTGGTGGAAATCATTCACCTTACACAAGTCCTAAATGTCACTGAAAATCAAAACTTTATTTGGGTCGAAGTTTTAGACGACCAAGTGCAAGACTACTTGAATAGAAACTCAACTTCAGATTCCAATTAGAAAGAAAAAGCGTCCCCCAATATGTTATGCATATTTAATTTAATTATCTTTTTGTTAGTTAAAAATTTTTTAATTCCATTACATGCTATTGTAATATAACACTGAGATCAGTTCCGTTTGACCTGACTGATATTTTTTTTTTAATTTTTAATTTCATTGACGTAAACAACATATACTAGAAACATTGGATACAACTTCTGACCTTGTTCCAAAATCAGTGACAGTTTTGGTAAACACCTTTTTTATTATTTTTTTAATCTTTCTCAGAGTAAGAATCATTAAGTTACGTCTAGGACATACCTGAATTGCGTGACAAGTAGCATGTTTCAATTGTTACAAGCTTCTATTTTTTCTAGAAGAATGAACTTTTGACCCACATAGGGCATCTGATTTGCGTCTTAATTAGCGTATAACTGTTGTTTTTGATAGAAGTTTGTCAGTTGGTCTCCAAACAATTGTCACGTTAAGTTGTTATTATGTTGCGACCAGTTTGGGTTGAATTTTTATTTTCTTCAAATTATTGAATTCAATTTATTCTTTTCCCTGGAAACACATAAGTGCTTCTACCAAATTCTTGGATAAAGACATTTATTGGAAGTTATACTGAATTCAAAACGGAATAATATTTTCTGTGATTCAACCAAGGACTGTTGGCACAGCAGCACTTCACTGACCATAACAGACATCATCGCCTTCCATTTTGGATTTCATCAGGACTCGAACTCAGTTTCATTCAGGACTTTTTATTACTAGGACTTCTATTTTTAATTCTAGGATTATTTTTTGGATTTAATTCGTTAAACCGTAAGTTCTGTTTTCTTAATTTTTCACATTGTACTCTAGGGAAATAAATTATCTGTTAAATTTTACAAAGCTTCTTGTCTTCACTCTTTTCTGTTACTTATTTTAAGAGCATAGACTTGTAACACAATACTCCACGGTACATCTATCTGTTGACAATTCCGCCAGGCTATTATTTTAGTGGTCAACATCTGGTGAACACGCTTGCTACCAGGTTCAATGCAATGCTTGGTAAAGCCTTGAAGAGAAAAGGAAAAAGTACCACCAATGAGTACCATAAAATAGCTCGTCGGCTGCTGATGAAATTTCGGGATGAAAACCTATTAAGTTTTCATTTTTGTCGTGAATTGTTCGACATTTTGGGTGGAGACCTCAAGATGATCCAGGGTGACAAGATGCCACTCATCTACGACAACTCAATTTTTGTGACGTATTTTAGATCCCCGGTAGAACTGAACCAAAGATTACTTTGATTTTTGTGTACACTGGTGTGGTGGGGTACAACGTAGTGGGACACACCTCCGTACCGTTACTGCGTGTCATTCCTTTCAAAGTGGATTCTGCCACGACCAATGACGAGCAAGGTGGAAAGACCTATCACGTTCACCGCGAATTTGAACATCCTCCCTATTTACTCGTGAGTAAGTCGTGTTTCGAGACTGTCAACATTATTATAAAAAGAGATCTGGGATAAAATATTCAATTCCCCAAAGGGAAAGTTACGATGAAACTCCATTTTAACGATTTTCTAACGATTTGTTAAGTCACGTATCCTGTGTACCGAGGAGTCGCTCGACAGCGAGGACGTGGTTTAGGAGATATGCTGAAATCGGCGTTTCTTTTGAAACCGATGGTGACACGAGGATTGCACACCATGAAAGATGCCGCTTTGACGCAAGGCAAAGAATTTCTTCAAAATGTCATCGTCGGCAAACAAAACCCCAAAGAAACTTTCTTAAGAGCAGGCAAATACATCTTGTTTCAGACTGGCAAAGACATTTTGGGCCGACGAGAAACTCCTGCAAATACCCTGGACGCTGCCGAGTCAGGCATTCCTGCTTCCCTGACGCCAGAGCAAGTACAAGGCAGAAAGAGACGACGAAGAAGACACCCCTCCAGAGGACTTCGCAACTCCAGAGCTAGAAGACGATCAAGAAAAGAAGAACCGTCCGAGACTTAGATGTTTTTGATTATTACAAAGAAACAGAGAGAGAAAAAATAATGCACCGAGAGTCTTTCGCATGTTCCAAGTCGGAACTGGATCTGTTTGCCATGCCACCCACCATAATGACGATGCAAAAATCCCAATCAGTAGAATTTCATTCCGTCTCCCCTTTGACGGATTCAGCTCACATCGAGTTTGAAATCAAAGGAGAGCCCTAAGATTACATCGATCTGAATATCAGTTAGTTGTACCTGAAAGTCCAAGTAAACGAAACGGTCGGCGCCTCTCTCGGACTGAATGATAGAGTAGCTCCCGTCAACAGTTTCATGCATTCTTTGTTCAGTGAAGTGGATTTGTGCTTGAATAACAAACTAGTCAGCAGCAGCATGTATACTTACCCTTACCGAGCGTACCTGGAAAAGAACACTTATCTATGTGCTTGCGTGGTATGGAAACCTGGCACAGCGGGAGATAACAATTTTAATGACAAAGCCACAACAGAAGATGACAATCCTCTCAATGTGGGCTTCAACGATCAACGAATGAAAATCCTGCAAAGCCGTAGTTTAGAATTGATGGATCGTTTGCATTTGGACATGTGGTTGCAAGAGAAGTATTTGCTGAACGGAGTGGATGTCCGCTTGAGACTGGATCGCAGCAGTGCTGCTTTCCATTTGATGGCTGAAACTGATGATGTTAATAAATGCAAAACCAAAATCGAAGAAGCCAGACTCAACGTGCGACTCGTGGAAGTGTTACCTAAAGTGGGAAACCACATCAGTTACACTTTCAGCAGAACGACCGCCAAGTATCCGAAACGACGCGTGGAAGTGAAAATCTTCACCATTCCCGCTGGACAGCAATCCATGATTGAAGATCATCTGTTCCAAGGACACTTGCCCAAGTGATTGGTCATTGGCATCGTCAAGAATTCAGCCTTCAACGGAGCCCCCAAAGAAAATCCTTTCAACTTTCATCATTACAAAGTGTCCAAGATCGAAGTCAGTCGCGATGGCAAGACCTTGTGTGCCAGACCCTTCGAACCTAAGTTTGAACAGAAAAATTACTTGTGATCGTACTTGTCCCTGTACGAAGCCACCAGACAGTTAGGGACCAACACCAGCCACGGCATTTCGTACGACGATTATGCAGGAGTCTACGCTTTGTGGGCCTTTGATTTCACTCCTGACCAAAGCAGCGACGAGGGATATTTCCACCCTATAAAATCAGGCTAGATTCGTATGGAACTTTAGTTTGCAGAAGCTCTACGCGCAGACAATACGGTGAACGTCATCTTGTATGCCGAATTTGATAATACACCAGAAATCAACAGTTTGAGGGGAATCATTCTAGAATATTAGAGGCTATGGAAGACACCTCTCCCTTTTTGAATGGTGGAGAATCTTTGGAAATGGAATGGGAGGATATCGTGGAAGCAGAACCCAAAAACAAAGACGAAGAGGGGATGGTGTTGTCCAGATGGCCAGAGCAAGAAGAACATTTAGTGTCCTGTTTTACCAAACACCTGGCGGAAACCATTACAGGTTTCGCCCAGAAAGATTGATATGGATGTCAAAACGAGCATATCAGTGAAATTCAACATGATATATGTCTGATGATGAGTCAAGAAGAAAAATTGGACGAGTATCTGGATGACGCTTGGGTCCTCATCTCGGAAGAAGCAGTGTTGCATCAGTAGTATAAAGACTTGCGTGATCATTCTTGCCCTCCACTGACTGTTCTAGAGATCTATCGCATCGAATCTTTCTAGGCTTAGATTACGGACACGAAGCGAAGAGACCATTACTTGACAGATTTTGAAGCAGAAAGTCATGACTGAATTGATGACTTATCATTACCTGTGGAAAAAAACCCAAAATAAAACAAAAAATGGATGCCTGGGAACTTTATTACCTTTTGAAAAACAGGTCGTACACTGTTTCTTGGGTTCCTGTCGTGTGCGCTAAAGATGAACTTCCTCAACGCAAACCTAAAGACCATCAAGCTTATGATCTTCAACAAGAACGGCAGTCATCTCCCAGGAACCCACTGGGTAACCTTCTACTTTCCCCAGGACGCCTGTGTGGAGTATTTTGATTCGTATGGATTACCCCCTTTGGAAGACGACATCATCGACATTATGAGAAGAAATGCCCAGACGATACGATTCAATAATGTGAAATTACGAGGCACATATTCTATGGTGTGTGGACAATATTGTGTGTATTTTCCTCATCAACGCAGTCTTGGATATTCCTTAGAACATTTAGTGACTTATTTCTGATCGTGACTGTTCTAGACACGATGAAAAAGTAGATAGATGGTTTTATGACCGTTATGGAGATCTCTTCTTGTCTTTAGCTAGGAAACGTATTGTACATCAATGGTCCAATGACCTCCATCCGTGGAAGTCTAACTTGACTTCACGACGTTGTCAATCTTGTCAAAATTAGTTTGTTGGATGTTCTATGATGTGTTAGTTGTTTGTGAGTTGAATAAAAATGTTGTTTTTGAAAAAAGTGTTGGTGGTTTGTTTTACAAAAAAACACTGTGAATATATGCTCTTTGACTTCTTTTTATCCCTCACCATGAGATCAGCTATAATAGCGTTTGTTTCCATAAACATCGTAGCGATGTTTTGTATCGCGTCCGCGCTTGAGCCATATAAATCGGGGCGGTCTCCACTCTGACCATCCATAGTTGACTCGTCCACCTATGAAGATGACTTCATGACTAGCAAAGCTGAGCTAAGCCTATGTGAATTAACATCGTGTGAGGCAAAACCTGATTCCCAAGCCTAATGAAACAGAGAATGTCAGGATATTAATAAATGCCCAAAACCTGATAGAAGAGATCTTTAAAGACGAAATGAAGAAGGAGCAAGAAGCAGGGACCGAGAAGTACAGACTTCAGAAGAAGCAGAGAGAACAGCAACAGCGGCAACAACAGCAGCAACAGCAGGAGGCAAACAGAGGTTTTGTGGACTGTCGTGTAGACACGAAAGAGTTTTCCTTCTCCTTCCGCAGAAGCAGACCGTATCCTGTAGGAAAACCTGCAGCCAGACGGGGACGCAATCTTAGACGATAAGAGATTGCCATAACCCCGTCAACAAAACAACCATTTTTCAGGGCTACCCCCAACAATCTAGAAAAGAGATACTAGTCAAATTGCCAATCATATAATTTTGTGTATTTGTCTGTAAGTTAAAAAATAGAAGTGTGCCTATAAACACTTGGTTTCCCTGGCTTGTTGTACGAGTAATCATAAAGTGTGTTTGTAGGTGACAAAAGTGAATGTGAGTTTTTAGTTTACTTCCGCGCGTTCCATGTTCTTTGGTTATGATATGGGTATTGTTAATTTTTGTATGAGGGCGTGTTTTCCTTCATGTCCGCGCTTCAGGCATATAAATCGAAGCGTTTGTCAGTCTGGCTACCCATCTTTGACCAGTCAACAGCGACAAAGTGAGTAGAATAAGCAAGATACTGGAACTTCAGATGCACCTGGAGTATGCCAGGCGCATCCTGGACGAGCTGGCTATGGAGGCCATAGCAGAATCAGCCAGGATAGAAGAGGAGGAGGAGAAGAAAAATAAAGAAGAGGAGAAGGAAAGGATCCTGCCTTACCTAATACTTAGGCCTGTGTGTGATGTCAAACCCATGGTGATGGCACCTCCACAGCCACTACCACCACCACCACCACCACTTCAACCACAGCCATGGCCACTACCACCAGTACCAAAAGCCGCTGTCCCCCAGACGGAACACTGGGAGGAGGAGTTGAAGAGAGAGAGCGTAGGCAGGATATAAGGAGACCTCATCATCCCCGTCTGCAAAATAGAAAACAGAGGGAAGTCTTCACTATACCACAAAGTGAAGACTGGAATGATGAGGCTACTCCCCCCCCCCCCTGCGCTACGAGTCACGCGCATAAATTGGAGCAACGACTGGAGTCGGCAATGTGTCTGTGGTGCCCCTCCTGGGAGGAGTGACCATTAACCAGGTGCATCTGAAGTTTGAGAATAAAGCCCTTTTCAGGGCTAACCAGAACTCTAGAAAAGAGAGACTGATGAAGTTGCCAAAATATAATTGTGTGTGTGTATGTGTGCATGTTTGTGTGCGCGCGTAAGTTTGTGTGTGTGTGTATATATGTGTTTTTATGAGTGCGTTAGTTTGTGTGTATGTGTGTTTGTATGCGTGCGCGTTCGTTTGTTTGCGTGTGTGTGTGTTTGTATGTGTGAACGAGTACGTTTGTTTTTTAAAAAAAATAACAAAAAACACTAATCACTTAACACAAAATGTTTGGTAATAGTGTGTTATTTAGTATAAAAATTTAGTTTATGTTAGCACTCTCATCACTGTGGATTGTTTTGGTAGGTGATATTGGTAGTTGGTAAGAGGGGATGTTTTCCTTCACGTCCGTGTTTGAGACATATAAATTAAAGGGTTCGCCATCCATAATAGCCAAAAAGCAGGACCATCCATGCATATTACACCAAAAGAAATGACAGACATAGAGAAAGCTCTACAAGACAGCAATACAGAGTTGCAAGACACCAACCAAGGACAACACAACGAAGCAAATACTATTTACCACGAAACACTGGACTATGAAGAACACGCTATAACACCAAAAGGGAAACACCCAGCTACAGGAACACCCAAAATCAAAAGAACAATCAAGACAAACAAAAGAATAACGACAAACAAAGCTATCAAAACAGATGGAAAACAACAACAAGCTAACAAAGGCAACATCAACAACACAGACAACAGGAACACCATTGGAAACACAAAAAACACCACCCCATTAAAAAAATAAAACCGACTGAAGGACACACAGACTTCCAACAACAACAGATGAGAACGAAACCAAAAAACTATGAATATCATCCACCACATTTGACATTGTTCATCAGCAGCTATACTGAAAAAGTCCTACACCAAAACCCTGGCAACCACTTTAATGCAACACCATAGAGGTATATTCAAAATCGTAAGACCTCGAAGCAACTACATCATTATTTGGTGCAACACTATTAACCAGGTTGCCAAATACCTGGAAATTACACAAATAGCTGGGATCAAAGTCACTGTTAAACGACATCGAGCGACTTATACACCAAAATTCAGTAACAAACCAACAACCACACAAGGCATCAAAACCCAAGGGAGAGAAGCAATCACTAGACAAGAAAGAGACAACCCATCCACAGGATTTAAAGCAATAATAAAACTACCACACTCACATCTAAGAAAGAGCATTCCGTAATTAGAAAAGGACATAAAATACAACAACAATACACTCAAATGTCTTACAAAACTGAGAAACATACATGGAAAAGAGACGAATACTGTCTTGGTTGAATTCACTACCCCGCCACCCACAACCATCAAACTGGGACCACATGGAAAGACACAACCCATACACAAATATATCAACAAGCCCAGATACTGTAATAACTGCCAACGATGGGGCCATTTCACCAAACAATGCCGGAACCACTCAAGATGCAGCAGATGTGGAGGACAACACAAAGTAACTTGCAACTACAAAACTCACAAATGTGCTACCTGCAAAGGGCAATATCCACCATATTCACCAGAATGTCCACATACCTTGTTTAAAAAAGGAATCATACAGTTCATGGAAAAAAAAAAAAAACAATTCTCCTATAAACAAGCAAAAAAGGAACACAAAGAACTCTCCTCAAGCGAAAACACTACAACAACTCACCCACATCGAACTACCACAACTACCCACGGGATACCTAAAGCAACAACAAATCCAACAAATCGAACAGACCCACCCGCTACAACGAACCAGAAGAGAACTACAACTACTCTAAACCAGCCACAGACAAATATGAAAAAACACCACCACAACGTAAGTATAACACCGGAGCATACCATATACCAATCCACTACAGCTGCGGATACGCACACCACCCCCACCGACTATCTGGATCCAAACCACTTAACCCTACAACTCCAAGAAACAATTCAAGACAATTAAAAGAAAACCCATAACAGCCAAATCAAAAGAGAAGATGCCTACTACCTAATCTGTAAAATAATGGAAAAATATTCTTATAAAGGACAATCAATTCAATTCACGGGACAATATACCTACAGGTAAACTAGAATGTAACCCCATTATGGATTGCAACCCTACAGTTGGAAACTCATCTAATTACTACCAAAACCATAAACACCAAAGCACCTTCATTATGGATAACAGCCCAACCATAAAACGAAAAAACCCTAACTCAATACTTACCATTTGGCAATGGAACTGCAGAGGACTAATAACAAACCACGGAGAATTACTATCAGCAATCAACACGGCCACACACAAACCAGATATAATGTGCCTTCAAGAAACACTGCTAACAACAACACACACGAAAGTACCCAGGATCAATGATTATGACACCAACTACCATAAACTCAGGAACAATGGGAACAGAGGTGGAGGCCTCGCATTCTACATTCACAACACAATTGCAGATGTAACCGAACTCGACACCAGAGTGGATCTCGCAGACAACCAAATTGAACACCAAGGAATCTCAATCAAGACTGGACCTAAAACAATAACAATCTACAACATATATGACCCTCCTGCCCACACTACAAATCCCACCAACAGCTTCCTACAAATCTTCCAAAACTTAAGCAAATACTGTATCATTTGTGGGGACTTCAACGCCCACAATACAGAATGGGGAGGACAACATACCGACACCAGAGGCAAAAGGGTGGAAAAATACGCCAGAGAAAACCAATTTGTAATTCTAAACACAGAGACATCCACCAGAATAGATCCCGCATCTGGAAACCTTACAACACTAGACCTGACACTAGCCTCAACATCCATAGCATAGATAGCGGACTGGTAAGTACTCCAACAAAGTACTCTGGGAAGTGATTATTTCCCGATAAGCACCACCATATATCTACAAAGCCCAAGGGAACAACAACGCAATCCACAAAAATGGAAAACAGAAAAAGCGGACTGGAGTCTATTCCAAGCAATCTTGAGCAAAGTACATATTGACGATTTACACAGCAATGATACCAACCTCTACTGCAACAGCATTATAAAAGTTCTGAACGAAGCTGCACAAGAATCAATACCCAAAACTAGCGGAAGGATAAATAAAAGCAACATACCATGGTGGACAGACACCTACAAAAACGCAATTAAAGAGAAAAAGAGAGCACTCAATCGCTTCAAGCACACAAAACTAGCTACAGATTTCATCATACATAAACAACAGGAAGCCAATGTAAAAACAGTCATAAAGGAAGCCAAACAAAACTCATGGAAATCATACTGTTCCACACTCACTCATCGCACTAAACCTAAAGAAGTATGGACAAATATCAAAGCCGTAAGAGGAAAAACCCCGAAAACAATACCGAAAATATCTGGAGCACAAACTAACCAAGAAAGAGCAGAACAACTTGCACAACACGTTGCCCATTCTAGCAGTAACAACAATGATACACAGACATTTATGGCACAGAGACAAAAAATAGAGAATGAATTCCCACACATAGTCAAAGACCAAAGCACGGAACAAACAATCAGCAGCTCACCTTTAAATGACTACTTTACACTACAAGAATGGAGACAAGCACTGCATAGCAAAAAAACCCACAGCACCAGGAGAGGACAGCCTTGGATACACCATCTACAAACATCTACCACTAAAGATGCAACTAATAACAATAGACACGATAAACCTAATATGGGAAACAGGAAATATACCAACACCATGGAAACAGGCAATAGTAATAGCAATACCAAAACCAGGAAAAGATCCTAAACTGATAACCTCCTACAGACGTATTTCCCTCACAAACACCATTTGCAAAATCATGGAAACTATGGTCAACAATAGGATAAAACACCACATGGACACAAACAAACTACTTTCAGAAAGCCAGAGCGGATTTAGAAATCGAAGATCCACCATTGACCAGCTAATGAGATTAGAAGCGGGCATCAAATTAGCCTTTAACGCAAACAGAAGAAGCCACAGACACCTTATAGCAATCTTCCTTGACCTCGAAAACGCCTTCGATCTGGTATGGACAAAAGGACTCATCTCCAAACTGAATCAATATGGAATCAATGGAAGGATGCATCGTTGGATTGCAAATTTTCTAACAGGAAGACAAAGAAAAACTAGAGCAGGCGACAAAACCTGCAACACATATACACTGGATAACGGAACACCCCAAAGAAGTGTAATAAGTCCTACACTTTTCAATATAATGGTCAACAACCTCAGCGACTACAGCGACAACTCTATCAGCTTGTCCCAGCTTGCCGACGACAGCGGAATTTGGAAAGCAGGAGATCCCAACAACCAAACATATATCAACTTACTACAAAAGAACCTAGACTCAATCTCACTATGGGCAACCAACTGGGGCTTCAAAATCTCTAGTGACAAAACAGTTGGAATGCTTTTTTCCCCCCACAACAGACATAAGCCCAAGTATCCAACTTTATACCTACAAGGAACTCCGGTCAAATTCGTCAGGCAAACATACTTCCTAGGAATGATACTAGACGAAAACCTTACCTGGACTCAACATATAGCAGAACTAATTAACAAATGCCAACAGGACATCAACATACTAAAACACCTAAAGGGAACAACATGGGGAGCTGACCAGCATACTTTACTTATGTTATATAAGGGACTAATCAGAGCCAAATTGGATTACGGATGCCAAATATATGCGTCTGCAAACGATTCCCTTCTTCAAAAATTAAACAGCATCCAATACAAGGCACTTAGAGTATGCACAGGAACACTACCAAATACCGCGAGTGACGAACTACAGATCCTAACAGGTGAACTACCCTTGAACATGAACATAAGAAGAGAAAAACATATCTTACGATATGCGATCAGAAACTCCATACAAGCGGATATCAACCCAACTAGAACAGCTATTAGAAACTGCGCGAGGCCCTTCAGCACAAAATTAGAACCCAACCCCCCGGCTTGCAAGAAAGTGCACACGCTTAAAGAAGAGATGAAAATAACAGAAATCCAGGCCGAACAATATAAAATCTGCGACCTCACACCCTGGAAGAATAACGCGCCCAGAATAAACCTTGCAGCGATGGCATTGGGACACAAACAGCACAACCCTTCGAAAATTCTAACTGGAATCCATAACATCTTAGAAGAAAATTACTTCCAACATATAAAAATCTACACAGATGGATCCAAATCTCAGGAACTTAATAGAACAGCGGCAGCCATTGTAGTGCCCGAACTAAACACCCAAATTGGAGCTAGGTTACCTGACGGATGTTCCATCTATACAGTGGAAGTCTGGGCGATAAAACAAGCATTGCTATGGATAAAAACTCAAACAAGTAAAAACCATGTCATCATTACGGACTCATAAAGCGTTCTGAAATCACTAGAAACTGGTTCATCAAAAAGCAGGGGCAACATGATACAAGAAACAATGTTTATTTTACGAAAACTGGAAACGGACCAGTTCAACGTAGAATTTCTATGGGTACCATCTCACATCAACCTATTTGGCAATGATAGAGCTGACCTCGCAGCAAAACAAAGTCTACACGACAATGAAGTCCAACCCACCGCTTACGGCGTCCAGGAATTATACAGCCAGGTTAGACAACATATAAACCAGAAATGGCAACATCATTGGGATACCACCAACAGGGGTAAGTACCTGTATCAATTGCAAAAGGAAGCAATCCGAAGCATCGAGACACCTAAATGATTACAAAACAACGAACTACAAGTCATGAACAGGATAAAAACAGGAAAAACACTGCCGAAAAGCAGCTATGGAAAACACATCAAGGACCAACAGAATGATAACACAAACTGCCCACACTGCCCAGAACCGGAAACACTCGACCACGTCTTTAACACCTGCAGCAGGTACAAATTCAAAGGAACATCTTCAGAGACTACCAAAAACGAATCGGACCACCGACTACGTACCCAGAAATATTGGACAAGACCAAGAACAACAACCTAGAAATTACCTACAAAATATCCTACTGTTCCTGAAGGAAATCGAAAAAATCGGGAAAATATAAATAAACACGTAACACAAATTACACATAAAAATGGACTGTGGCACAGGGCCGGCCGAATGGTAAGTCCAAACGCGCAACACAAAATACACACAAAAATGGACTATGGCGCAGGGCCAGCCGTATGGCAAGTCAATAAAAACATAACAAATAAACGATAATAAAATGGCATTTAGGACTAAAACAATTGCTACCCACATGACGGTCCACAAACCCTGGACCAAAGCATCTGCTAGCTAAAGAGCAAAGTCCACTAAACAAATCACAAACCCTAAGGTAAGTAGGAAAACGATAAAACCGGGAAAATATGAATAAACGCGTAACACAAATTACACAATAAAATGGACTATGGCACAGGACCGGCCGTATGGCAAGTCCAAACGCGCAACACAAAATACACACAAAAATGGACTATGGCGCTTCTTCCTTATTCTCCCCTGCATGGAAGTAACATAAAAATTTCCTTCATTAAATTACTCTTATTTCTTATTTTAAAAAATATTATATATATATATATATATATATATATATATATATATATATATATATATATATATATATATATATATATAACCCTTAGTAATGCATGGTAGAAATCACTAACTCTATTATTTAAAAAAAATAAAATAATAATTAAAAAAAAAATATTAATTTCCCTCCTATAAATTTTTCCCATTTCTTTCCTACTTTACCACCCCCTGCATGCACACCCACTAAAATAGGCAGGCAAAACACTAGGGCAGCGGCAGTAAAACAGGAAAAGGAGGACGAATGGAGGCAAGAGGTGCAGAGGAACAGGAGAAAACGACTAGGACAAGAAAGATCACAGACCAAGTCATGACCCCGCTTCCCTCGGACGGACGGACAAAGATCTATCTACTACCTGACCAACGGAAACAAAAGGCCCACCAAATGGAGTAAATCAGGAAGCTCTACCTGTTACTCCAAAGTTTCCCCTCTCTACCCCCACCCGGACAATCAGGCCAAGCGGATGTACGGGGCGCAAAACACGTGCTAGGGAAAACATACAAGCAAACACCTGGGTGGGATCCTGACGTCAACAAGCCAGTGTTGGCCAAAGATTTCCCACTAAGGCCCCGTCACCGCGGCTGAAAAGAAGGGGACAGACGAGGGGAAAACTTTTTTTTTTTGGCCGGACAAGCAAGAGCTAACCAGTTCGAGGGACAATTCCACCTCGCAGGAAGGTGCTATTGTCGTTCCAACTTGAACTGGCTAAGCCGTGAAGTAGTCGGGAAGCTCTACCCACTACTCCACAAATCAAAAGAAACCCCACCCCCATGGAGCAGTCCAGGAAGCTCTACCTGCTACTCCAAAATTACCTCTCCTTTCACCCATCCGCACAGACAAACGTAAACAAAGGGCATAAAACAGGTGCTAGGGAAAACATATTAGCAAACACCTGGGTGGGATCCTGATGTCAACAAGCCAGTGTTGATAAAAGATTTCCCACGAAAAGCCCTGATACCGTGACGGAGATGCGGGGATAGAGGAGAGGAACCCCTCCTTTTTATAACCATGAGAGTCTTCTTTTGGCTATCGAGACCACCTTTAATAACAGCTCCGATCCTTTGGTTCCACCGTCAAAATTAACGACCAGTCAAAATTTGCGTGCTTATAACGTCTATGGGATGGCTAACACCCAGCAGATTGATACTCTTTCGGCAAATACACAAATACGCCTAGTACACAAAATTCCAACTTTCTAACATATTTAAAATTATACAACTAACCACATTCGGATAATTACACAGGTGACTTACACATCATTGGAGTAGGGCTGTCCACTAGTATAACCGGACAAAATTTGACCAAAAAGGTAGGTCCTGGCATTGGGCGAGTACACAACACCGCGAGTCTCTTCCCGTGTCGTTTGGCGCCCCTTTTCCGGGTTCCTTCCCTCCTTTCCCGCTACCAGACATGAATAAAAAGTGCGGCATCGCACATATACACGGAGCTGTGACGGCACCATCCTCACAGCCCCGACCAATTGAAGAGCCCGATCCTCGGGCATTGACCGGTCGCCAAAGCACTTAGTATGCGTAGGCGACTTAAATCCTTCATTCGTTCGTTCATTCACGCCGAAAGCATTTTTTTTCTCATTCACCCAGTGGACGTCGAGGCAGCAACACCGGGACGCCAAGCCTGCGTTGCTGCAAGGGGACTAGTAGGTAGCACCAAATACAAGTGGAGCAGGGAGTGGAGAAAGCATGCAGCACTTGGGCCACGACTATCTATCAAAATAGAAGAAAAAGAAGCATGGCCCGAATATGTGTTAGCTGCCCACGGAGACCTAGCTATCAACCCCGGACTCTCCGACCCACCCAGCGGAAAGAAACATCAAGAACTGCGACTGGCGTCTAATAGTCAACATTAACGCTGACCGGAAAGTTCATGAATGGAGCAGTAAAATTTAAATGGCGGACTTCGTTGGAGGCCTTGGGGTAAGCCGAAGACAATGAACAAGCCAGCCTGTCCCAGTGTAGACCATAACCCGAAGAAGCCTAGACATCCCTGGACTCGGTATGAAAAGGCCGAGTAACCGACCAGTTTGTCTGGGTGAATGTATTGGTTTTCATTTTGGCTCGAAAACCGTGTTTGATAATATCTCTATGTTGTATTCCGAATTTGACCCTTTGGTTCCACCATCAAAATTTACTCTTTGTTTATTATGCGTGATACAAAATGTATGAGTCATTTTGACTTAGCTCATTGACATATTTTAGACAATTTTATGTACACTTTGTACACTAAATTCCATCTTTGTATGTAATTAACAACGAAATTTAGAAACTTATTTAGATTTGGCTAATTGCACAGGTGGCTGACACATTATTGGGTTATTTTATATGTCCATTAGTACAACTAGACTGAATTTGAAATAAGTACGGACGGGCATTTTTGGAGCGTTCACGATATCCATTGCTTCGCAAACATGATTGCGTGTTGGGTTAATTTCCCACTCATGATAGCCTTGCATTCAGGTAGCTTAGAACCTATAGTTCTGTGACCTGACGGCTAAAATTAACATCACTCCTTGAGTGCATAAACGCCTAAGGGATGTGGCTCTAATTCCTTCGCCCAGGAATAATTTATCATCCTGCTATCCAGGAATAAACCAGTGGTACATGTACAATTGTACGAACACCACTTTAATTCAATATCACCATCGTCATCATTCACGCCATTCAACATTGAATAATTTAACAATGGTGACAAACCATTTGAACAAGATGATCAAATTGCAAGAGGCTGTAGATGGCCTGGGGATGGTGAAAGAATTTTTAATGAGAATGGAGTATGGTGAATATAGTCTTCACCGTCTCAAAATGGAAATTAATAATTTAAAGAAGACCAAGGAAAGGTTGAGAGAACTGAGAAAGGAGGAGGAGGATGAAGAAGATAAAATACAAACGAAAACATGGAACGAAAAGATAGAAAAGGAAGAGGAGAATGAGAAGAGGAAGAAAGAGGAGGAGAAAGAGGAGGAGGAAAAGGGTGAGTAGAAGAAGACACAAATTTAGTGAAGAAGATGAGGAAATGGTGAAAAAGAAGAAGAGAGGATGGACAGTAGAAGAATTAGAAGAAGATGATGATGCAACCCAAAGGCCCTTTTCAGGGTCACTCCATTGCCTCGAAAAGATTTACTCTCTTGCCTAAAAATATTTTTAGTCGATGTTTTATGTGATAGATTGATGTTCATCAATCTATGTGTGTTTTCTGTGTCATAGATTTATGTTCATAAATCTATGTTTGTATATGTATATCTCTGTCTCTAACCACGTCTCGATGTCTATGTTTCTATATTTGTCCCTGAAGTAACGCGTATTCAGGTCAGCCCCTTGCCACAGTGTTGCCAGTGTTCCGCCCAATTGAGGTCAGCCATTGCCACATTGTTGCCAGTGTCTAGTACTATGACGTCAGTTCCTATTGTCCCTAGACAAGCCCAACCCATGTTAAACTTTCCCTTGTCCAGCTATAGACCCCTCCATGTTAAATTTTCCCATGTTAAATTCCCATTGGGTCCCTTGTTAACATTGAAGTCCCATTTCTCCCCCATTCACTACTAACATACAATCGTGGAAAAAAATTAGCTCACAAAATGGATATCCATAACACCGTACAGATGTGAAATTCTTGCAGTGTGAGTTGAGATACCCACGAGTTTCATATACAAAGCACCATTACATCATGTTATTTGCATAATACACAACCTTGCATATGTGACCTATGCATAGGATGGTAATCGTGGCTCGTAAATCTAAAGGCTTGTAATCGATTGGCATAAGTTTTCATTACGTTAACATTAGCGCATGCGTAACACCAAACGCATCTTACCTGATGGCTAGGACACGCAGATAAATTTTCCCACGATTTCAGGGATCAATAGGTGAAAAGAGGAAGTTGACATAAAGCCATCAAAACACATGACAGGAAACATTCACCTACTAACAAACAAGTATTGACAGTAAGTTAGGAAGTGTCCGGTTCCATCCGACCCGGCTCAAACATAACCATTTTTGTTGTTATGCAAATGAATTTACTAGGTTAACTTGGAAAAAGGTTCGGAAGCCATCTTGAGCAGATGTGTTTTTTAGCTGTCGGGAAGAACAAAATTACGTGAAGAATTCTTTCGACTGACTATCAAGGAACGACGATACAACGCCACGGACAAATACATATTCTTGGATTACAGACTAGATTCTATGGAGTATTATTTATAGACTACAATTTATAAATCAGCAGGCTGAATAGTGGCAAAGTGTGCACAGGTCAAAGGAACGCTGACAAATTACAAATATTTCTTTACTGCTACTGGCTTAAACTAACCCAGACTGACAACTAACCACACATATAAGGTATTTATATATGCATGCTTACTAATTCGCTACTAAATATTGTCAAAACTAACCCACTATTAAATAAATTGTTTTTTTTCCCTATTTTACCGTAACGCACGCTTCCTAATTAATTCCTCATACAGTTACAACACAGTTGCAGTCGTCCTATTTGGTGGTGTAAAAAGATAAGCATATTAATAAAACAATAAATAGTGTTTATATTAGGACATTTTTTTTTTTACTAATTTTGACTTTTTAATTCATATTTCCCGCTGATAATAACTTTGCTTACTTAACAGCAGACGACACCCATTCATTGTAACAACGACAGTAATAAATATTGAATCGGAAGCGCGCCCAATATTATAACCAATCGCAGCGTTCCACACATAACCTACTGTGATAAACAAGCCAAAATAAACTGTAACAAGCTCCCATAAACAACGCGGCATCACTTATGTAAAATTAACGTTACGATACAGTGGCGTTAAATTTATTTGAAAACTAAACTATAGATCACAGATTTAACTTTTCATATCCAATAATATAGCAGATATATTTCTTTAGGCATATGCTACTTCAGAATTACATAATTTTTACTAACACCACAAATATTAAAATTATTGTTATTGTTATTATAACAACTATTAATTTGTTAGTGTCGGCATAGTGTTGCACTTCATTAGCTTTCCTTTCCCACCACTGGTCATGCATCTTGCAGATTTCTCTCTGAGCCTCAGCTTGATAGGATTTGAAGCGGTCTTTTTTGGGGATGGAGTTTGGGTCATTCTGCCAGTCCATGAATGCTTTATTTTTTCTGGCAAACAGATCTACAGTGCCATCAAGTCAATTTTCGGCCCTTCAAAGTCTGGTTCTGCCCCCTTGCTTGCTGCAGATGGCAGTACACTAATAAAGGACAAGGCTGGCATTAAGAACAGATGGAAAGAGCACTTTAGCCAGCTCCTGAACCTGCCCTCATCGGTTAGTCATTCTGCTCTTGAACAAATACTCCAACAGACAACGCATGACCAACTGAATGTTCCGCCAACGATAGAGGAGTTGAGGACGGCCATTAAACAAATGAACTGTGGCAGGGCATCTGGTAAGGATGGCATCCCAGCGGAGGTGTACAAGGCTCTCAGTGAACAGACTCTAGAGACATTCCACGATGTGCTAACCAGCATCTGGACGGAAGAGGAGATGCCAGACAACCTCCGCGACGCATCAGTTGTAACCATCTTTAAGAATAAAGGCACACGTGCGGACTGCAATAACTATAGAGGCATCTCCCTACTCTCCATAGCTGGCAAAATACTTGCTCGCCTCATTCTCAACAGACTTGTCGCATCAGTGTCAGAAGATAACCTACATGAGTCTCAATGTGGTTTTCGCCCAGACCGTAGCACTGCTGACATGATCTTCGCAGTAAGACAAGTCCAAGAGAAGTGCCTTGAGCAGAACATGAATCTGTATGCCATCTTCGTGGACCTGACGAAGGCATTCGACACAGTCAACAGAGACGCACTGTGGGTAATACTCAAGAAGTTTGGTTGTCCTCAGAAGTTTACCAACCTCATCCGGCTTTTCCATGATGACATGACTGGAGAGATTCTCTCAGACAGTGAACCCTCTGAGAAATTCCCCATATCTAATGGTGTCAAACAGGGCTGTGTACTCGCTCCGGTGCTCTTCGACCTCTTCTTCACGCAGGTACTGCTCCACGCCATCTGTGACCTTGACCTTGGTATCTACATTAGATATCGCCTGGATGAATCAGTGTTTGATCTCAGACACCTAGCTGCTAAAACCAAGATGCTTGAAAGACTCATCACTGAAGCACTCTTTGCAGATGACTGTGCCCTCATGGCCCATGAAGAGATTCACCTACAGACAATTGTGGACAAGTTCTCTGAAGCCTCCAATCTGTTCGGACTCGCAATTAGCCTAGGAAAGACAGAAGTCCTCTTCCAGCCTGCCCCAAACACTGTCCCTTCACAACCCTGCATCACCATCGGCGACACGCAGGTGAAGAATGTGGACAGCTTTAAATGCCTAGGCAGCACAATATCCAATGATGGCTCCCTGGACAAAGAGATCACTGTGAGGATCCAAAAAGCCAGCCAAGCATTCGGACGACTTCAAACCAAGGTCTTGCAGCACAAGGATATACACTTGTCAACAAAGTTGAAGGTGTACAATGCAGTTGTCCTGGCGTCTCTCTTGTATGGCTGTGAAACGTGGACTGTATACCGAAGGCACATCAGTCGGTTGGAACAATTCCACCAGCGCTCCCTGAGAGCCATCATGAGGATCAAGTGGCAGGACCAAATCCCCAACCAGGAAGTCCTTGATAGAGCAAACACAACAAGCATTGAAGCCAAACTGATCCAGGCCCAGCTTCGTTGGACAGGCCATGTCATCCGCATGGATCAAAACAGAATCCCAAAGCAACTGTTCTTTGGCGAGCTAGTCCAAGGCAACCGAAACCAAGGCCGCCCTCACAAGAGGTACAAAGACAACCTCAAGACGTACATCAAATGGGCAGACCTTCAAACCCATCAGCTCGAGCTCGCTGCCTCAGACAGAAGTCACTGGCGAGTCCTGACCAGAAAAGCCAGTTCCACCTTCGAGGCTGACCGCCGCCAGCGTCTTGCTGCAGCCCATGAGAGACGTCACAGAGCTGCGTCTCAGCCACCCCCAAGTACCGGTGTCCCATGCCCCACCTGCAACCGCCTGTGTTCATCGGAATTTGGACTCCGGAGCCACATATGCGTCCATCATTGATGAGACTGCACAACGTCTTCCTCGGCCCCCGAGAGACTACCAAGAATTTGTATTATTAATATCATACCTTCTTGCATTACTTCAAAGGTTTTTACTGTCCAGTAATTTCTGTAATACACAATACAACTACCCTAAAATTAATTGTAACAACTTTATCTTAAATACATTGGTAACATACACTCACTCAATCTACATAACAATTAGCATATCTTTTCCTGTATAGATACAACTCCCTCACATCACCAACCAATCTGTTTAATTAACTCTTAATATAATAAATTAAAAATCAAGCTCTCCTATAGCAGGAAATACAATAAAAAACTTAATATATTTACACATTTCCTACAATAGCACTGTTACTGTATTTACTGTTCTTGCTATTTAGAAATTCTTTTATTATTATTAACATCGTCAACCACAACACACAACACACTTGTTTCTTAGAAGAAAATCACCCATTTACAAGGATTAATTGTATCACACCTTCAAATCTATTGATACTAGTATTATTATTATTATGACTATCTTTAATGTTATTATTATTAATACATTATTAGTATTATTTTACACCATCACATAGCTAATTTTACTCTTTATAACAAAGAAACTACTTTAAGCGTATACAATTGTCCTCCATTACCACTAATATTGTTATTATTATGGTTATTGTTATTGCTAGGGATTTATCAGCAATTCTGTTATTGTTATAATTATTTTTATCCCTCAGACCTATTAGCACCAGTATTGTTATTATTATTATTATTTTATTTATCATTATTATTATTCCATAATATATTACTATTGTTATCATACTCAATAATACAATCAATTTTTTATTTTTCACAACAAATAAACTTCTTCAAGCATATTCTCTATCGCACTCAAACAATCTGTAATATCCCTCCACATAGTTACTTATATTGTTATTTTTATACTTATTATACTATTATTCACTATTTATATGGTTTTCTTTTTATAATAACTGTAACGCACCATCTTAACTATCTTATAACTAATTTTTCACAAAATTATACCAACAATTATCATCACTACCTCTGTTACCATACTACAGTCTTCCTTCATTAACATAAAGCAACACATTACATTCACACCCACTCACCAGTATCATCTCTTCATAAATCAAAAACAGTTTCATAATCAAGCTTTATTTATAGAAGAAATACAAATAAAAACATACTATATTTCCACATTTTTTACACTACTACTATTATTCAATATCATCTCATTAATCAAACAGTTTGATAACTAAGTTCTCTTATAAAAGAAATACAAATAAATACATACTATATTTTCACATTTCTTACACTTTTACTATTATTATCCATAGATATTACTGTTCTTACTAGAGTTCTCTCATAACTTCTTGTATTGTTATAATTGTTACCCCAACTCACCTTTGCTAATATTCAATCTCACTTAATATCCTCAAACACACTCCACAACACATCTATTCCCCCACAGTAAAATAATCTAATACAAAATATTAGTAAATATCATCCATATCGCACTACTAATATCACTTAATTGTTATTATTCTTATTATTACTACTATTACTATTATCATTAATTTTAACTATATTATTATCATTAAACAAAACACTACTACTATCATCTCTACAATAATATTTTACTATTACATTTATTGTAATCAACTATATTAATAATCTGATACTCGAATTTCATTCTTAATTATCATTAATAAAACTGTTCACATAGCCATTAGTATAGTTTGGCTCATTCTAATTGTTACACACTTAACACAATTCCTATTTATAACTATCCCTGCAACAATATTGAAATAATCTCATCATCACCATTGCAGTACTAAAATCATAATTACATAGATCACTATACTAATCTAATACTGTATTCATATATATATAGATACCAATAAAGACTTACACCTTCCAAACTCATAACAATAACACTATTTACACTATTTTTCACTTACTGTAGACTTCTAATCACCTACTAATCACCTACTTACTACTACTCATCTCATTCTTACTAATTTAATACTTATTGCTGTTGCTATCAAATTATTATTTCTATTGTTTATACCATACCCTACATTCAACTAACACAAACCCCAAATATGGCATCACACCCAAGCATAAAAATGAAACTCGACAACTCAAGACAACAGGAAGCCATTACAGCATACAATCTTGGAAGGAAAATAAGGAATATGATGACAGCAAAAGCCACACAAGTTAACAAGGATACCATCAACTATTGCAGCATCAAAACAACACACATCGGAACATTTCCACCAACATCATCAACCATGAAAATCACCAGGACAGAATGGACAATAAAAACAGCTGAAGATGCAATTTCGTCATTTCAAATGGACTCAAGAGAACCCCTTATACTAATTTAAAGCCTGGAAGAATACTGCACAGTGCATCAACGCAGAGTGGAAGCTACCATTAAGGAACCAGGAACATCAACTACAGCTCTTTGCCATAAGAGGAAATAGGAAAACAATAGTATATGCAACCCCACCAAACCCAAGAGATGATACACACCCGATGATGGACAACAAGCGGGACCATCAAACCTCACACCACAAACAACAACTTCAAGGTCATCAATAGCAAAACACACCCTAGGATTAATTTCCTCTACAACAACCACCACAACCATCTCATACCAACACACATGGGATATAGACTTTGAGGATCAAGCAAGGGGACCAAAAGGAAAACAACCATTAAAAGGAGGAAATAAAACCAAAACAACTGGCAAAGAATATGTTCAACCTGGTAAGAACGATGATAACAGTATACTTAATATCTCAACTACAACTTTCTCAGAACAAACAACAGATATCACCCACTCAAATAACAACATGCCAACATGTACACTTCATGCCAACCTCAGACAAATTATACATTCTAGTCAGGAATCTGGTCCATCCAATTCAGCAAAGAGAAAACATCCAAAACACCTTACTTTATTCATCAACAGTAACGACCAACTTTCACAAAATCAACACAATTTCAATAGCCAATCATCTAAAACAACAGTATAACAAACAATTTTATATAGTTCATTACACAATCACTGTATTATGATAAGATGTACAAACAACAGTGTAAAAAATACCTCGCCATTAAAGAAATTCAAGGCATCAA
Organism: Megalonaias nervosa; assembly: GCA_016617855.1. Classification (NCBI taxonomy): domain Eukaryota; kingdom Metazoa; phylum Mollusca; class Bivalvia; order Unionida; family Unionidae; genus Megalonaias; species Megalonaias nervosa. The sequence goes on along the minus strand of JAECUM010003544.1, from coordinate 50,840 downwards.
AGTGGATGTTCAAAAGCACTGGGGTAAGTATAATACATACAAAAAGGGTAAACAACCGGCTCAACTCAACAAAAGAAGAAAATGCAACAATCAACATACAAGGCGTAAAAGAAAACTACAGTCTACACTGAATGTATGGCAATGGAACTGTAGAGGCCTCTATAAAAACCACGCAGAATTAGTAGCAGCCATCAACGACTCTGACCAACCAACCAACCCCCCCCCCCGATGTAATGTGTCTACAAGAAACAATGCTACCAACACATTGTCAAGCACCTCCAAAAATCTGCAACTACAACCTCGCCTTCCACAGAATCAGACCGAATGGAGTTAAAGGAGGAGGACTCGTCACGTATATATACAATTCCTTACCAGCGGTAAAAGAACTGGACATCCCAACAAATATAGAACAAGAACAGATGGAATGTCAGGGAATTCAGATCACACTAGGAAAAAGGAAATATAACATCTACAACATCTACAATCTACCAGGAAACTCCAGAGATATCAGTAATAAACTACAACAGATGCTAAGAAAACAGAATCAAGGTACACTTTTATGCGGCGACTTCAATGCACACAGCAAAGAATGGGGAAGTTCATATACAGATTTTAGAGGGAGAAGACTAGAGTGTTTTGCCAGGAGGAACAAACTCAACATCATCAACACTGGCACCCCAACGAGAATAAATTCAACCAATGGACAGCTTAGTACTCTAGATTTCACCTTTGCCTCGCCATCGATAGCTCAAATATCAGAATGGCGGGTCCTTGATGAAAGTACTCTGGGAAGTGACCACTTCCCAATCAGTACAATTCTCTTCATACAGCATGCCAGAGAAAAGCAGAGACTCCCTCAACGTTGGAAATTTGAAAAAGCCGACCGGAAGTTATTTCAGGCATGTCTACAACATAAACAGCTTGGAGATATTACTGACTCAAATCCTGACCAATTCTACACCAACCTTACCACGGCGATTAATGATGCAGCGAAGGAATCCATCCCCAGGACGAAAGGAAAAATTGCTACCCACAAACCTCCATGGTGGACAGAACAGCTATACAAACCAAGAAACATGCCTTAGTCAGATTCAGACATACACAAGTATCCCTAGACTTCCAAGCATACAAACTGACAGAATACCAAAACTAAGGAAACAATTAAAAAGGCCAAACTCAATTCATGGAAAGTGTATTGCACGACACTCAACCCCAAGACATCGTCCAAAGAGGTATGGGCTAAAATCAAAGCCATCTGAGGAAAAGCCCCAACAACAATTCCACGAATAACAGGAACACAAACCAACCAGGAAAGAGCAGACAAACTAGCTACCCATTTTGCACAATCCAGTAGCAACAACAATCATACACAAGACTTCATGCTACAACGACAGAAAATAGAAACTACATATCAGCATCTATTCACAGATCAGAGCACTCAACAAGAAAGGATGTCCTCACCTCTTAATGACCACTTCACACTTCAGGAATGGAAACAAGCATTACAACTTAAGAAGAACACAGCACCTGGACCGGATCAACTAGGATACCTCATCTATAAGAACCTACCACAGAATATGCAGGAAATCACACTAGCCCTCATCAACAGCATATGGGACACTGGTATTATACCCACCAACTGGAAGGAAGCAATTGTCATCCCCCTAGCCAAGACCGGGAAAGATCCACAACAAACATCTTCCTATAGGCCAATCTCTCTTACCAACGCCATATGCAAGATAATGGAAACCATGATAAATAACAGACTTAAACACCATCTAGACATGACCAACTCTCTATCGGAAAACCATAGTGGATTCCGCAACAATCGATCTACGTTGGATCAACTTTTACGACTGGAAGCAGACATCAAGCTGGCCTTTCAATCGACAAAGAAAAGCAACAGACACCTTATTGCCATTTTCCTGGATCTAGAGAAAGCTTTTGATTTGGTCTGGAGCAAAGGACTCGTATCAAAGCTAAATCAATATGGCATAACGGGTCGCATGCATACCTGGATTTCAAACTTTCTCACGGAACGTCAAATAAAAGTCAGAATAGGAGACCAACTGACGGACTCGTACACCCTGGAGAATGGAAGGCAGTGTCATCAGTCCTACTGTGTTTAACAGGATGGTAGACAGTCTATCTAATTATGTAGACAAGACCATTACTATCTCACAGTTCGCAGATGACAGTGGCATCTGGAAGGCGGGAAATACAGCAAATACCTGTTACATACGCCATCTCCAACAAGGCCTGGACTCCATTACAAGATGGGCAAACAACTGGGAATTCAAGATTTCATCAGGAAAAACAGTTGCGATGCTGTTCTCCACCCGTAGGAAAAAGAGTCAACAATACCCTCTCCTCTACATCCAAGGACAACTGATAACATTTGTGAAGCAGACTACGTTCCTTGGCATGGTGTTTGATGAAGCACTTCCTTGGACTGACCATATTCAAGAATTAGCTAGAGTATGCCTGCAAGACATTAATATCCTCAGACATCTTAAAGGAACAACATGGGGAGCAGATCAAGACACACTTCGGAAACTTTACCAATCACTGATCAGAGCTAAACTAGACTACAGCTGCCAGATTTATGATTCGGCCAACAAACTTCAGCTAGCGAAGTTAGATAGAATCCAATACAAAGCACTTAAAATCTGCACGGGACTGCTACCAAATACATTGCTGGAAGAACGACAAGTCATCACAGGAGAACTGCTGTTAAACTTAAAGAGGATGGAGCAGATTCTGCGTTATGCCATCAGGATCTCCACTCACCCCATCTCAAACCCAGCAAGACAAGCTATTGACAGATCCAATAGCTTCTTCAACCCAAAATACACCAAACAGCCACTGGCCGCCAAGAAGATACATACACTTAAGATGGAGCTGAACATTATAGATCTACAAGCCGAACCAACAACCAGTATAGATCCTACTCCATGGAGGGATACTACTCCACACATTAACTTTCAGGTACAAAAGATGGAACGGAAACAACATAACCCATGGAAGTTATTGACCGCAATCCTCACATTACTAGATGAACTCTATATCCAGCACACTCACATCTACATGGATGGATCCAAATCACAAGAACTTAACCGAACAGCAACGGCAATGGTGGTCCCAACCCAGAACATCACAATACGTAACAGACTTCCAGATAGTAGTTCTATCTACACGGCAGAATTCTGGGCAATTTTACAAGCTCTAAAGTGGATCAAAACACACAAACAATCACAGTATCTCACCATCACTGACTCTCTCAGTGTACTCAAGTCCATCAAATCAGGATCTTCTAAAAGCAGGAAGAACATGCTTCAAGAAACCCTGATGATTCTATGGGAACTGGAACTGAACCATATCCTGGTAGAATTTCAGTGGGTTCCATCACATATCAACCTAATTGGAAACGACAAAGTGGATGTTGCAGCCAAACAAAGTCTTCAGGATACAGAAGTGCAACCACTAGCTCCTAGTGTTCAAGAACTCTACAGCCCAGTTACCAAAGCCATCAACCAACAATGGCAACGCCAATGGGACCTTTCGGAAAAAGGACCGAAATTACGTCAAATTCAACCGACCGTCAAACGAGGAAATTCCATTCATCTGCAACTTTCTTCAAGAGATCAACAAATAATCAACAGGTTAAGGACAGGCAAAACACTTGTAAGGACAAGTCATGGATCCGATGCTGACACCAACTGCCAGACCTGCAATCTCCAGGACACCATAGAACACATCTTCAATGACTGCATACAACATATTGGACCAAGGAAAACATTCATCGACTTTCAGCTAAAGATAGGAGCCCCTACCTCACATCCCGACTGCCTCAATGAAATGAGAAATCCCAACCTGAAGAGTACCTGCGACAACATCATCGTCTTCCTCAAGGATATCAATAAATATCAGTATATTTAATAAATTCAATCATTTGTAAATTAATGGATCAACTTTACACCAGACTTTGTTATTCAAATACATGCCCAACCACAGATATCAAAATGATAAAGAAATAAACACGTTACATTTGGCTTTTTATTATTATAATATTTACAACTACTATATGCCATATATCTTCAATACTTTGTTATCAATCCTTATGTAAGACATTCATATGGTGAATAAAAGAAATCAACACTGAAACTCTCGTCTTACTATGTATTATATATCTTAATTAAATAATTATTATATTAAGTTACATGTCTAAAATACTCTGGAAGGTGTACAATATATACAATAAGGAAATGTATTACACCAATACAAAACAATAAATATAACTAGTCAAATTATCTCCATCACCTGACAATATATACATATTAGGATAACTTATAATGTGGTTACGACAATGACTTTGACATTATTCAGGATAATTTATAACTTGAATATGACACTGACTTTGACATTATTCACACAACTCTATCACTTGAGACAGGACTTACATGTTGTGTTACACGAGTCTTAAAACTTCCATCCTGTGTCACACATTTGTTTTAATTTTAAAACAAAAAAAAAAAATTCTATTTCTAGATATATATATAGAACTATTTCTATATTTAATCATGGTCACTCTTTAAGGGTGACTTTGACATTATTCACACAACTCTATCACTTGAGACAGGTCTTACATGTTGTGTTACACGAGACTAAAAACTTCCATCCTGTGTCACACATTTACTTTAATTAAAATTTAAAAAAAAAAAAAATTCTATTTATAGACATATATATAGAACTATTTCTATATTTACTCATGACCACTCTTTAAGGGTGACTATCAATCTCAGTGAAGCTATGTATATATCTATCCATGTCACTCTTCAAGACTGACTGATAATAAATTTCTAGTGAAATTCAAGGATGAGATTCAAGGAACACAGCGAATACTAAAGGAGGAGGAATATAAATCAACAGATGAATCCGGAATTTTGTGAGTAATAATCTCAGAAATTAAGTATAAATCATTAGCCAATGACAGTAGAGATGGAGATTATTACACAGGTTAAAATTCATATCATGTGCACTACTAAAATAATATTCTGGAAGTGAAATTCAAGGAATATCAAGAAAACAGAAGAGAAACATAAAACGACCGATTCAGAAGCTAAACGAATAAAGAAGATGAAAAGGAGAATTATTGCTAATGCTGAAGGCAACCCAGAAGACCACATCTGCTGTGACTAAATCATTAATCATCAAGAGCAATACAACAGAAAATGTGTTACTGGCAAAGAAAGAAAGAAGAAGACAACAAAGACACCTACCTACATAAATCAGCAGGACCAGCCAACGACAAAATAGATGAGATAGAAGATAAATCAACAAAAACAATAGCCTCTGTTTACCAAAGGAGGCTAAAGGCCTTAAAAATTTGCCAACTGAGAAAAGCTGTAACTTTCATTTGCCAATACAGAAAAGATGTAACTTTCATTTGCCAATACAGAAAAGATCTAACTTTACAATTTGCCAGAAACAATCAAAGCAAAGGGCAGTCCAGGACGCCTTACCTACTGCCCAAAACCCCTCTCCCATCACACACACACACCAACACCTTGGTATCATAACAATATAAGGGGCAGACCAGGATACACACCCCCTGCTGCTTCAAAATATTCAGGTAAGCTTCCAGGAGCAGTCCAGGAGGCTCTGCCTACTGCATTTAAACCGCAAACAAAACAACTGGACAAGCTCTCGAATACAGTTTGGGCGGCTCTGCCCGCACAACATGGTACATGCAAATAAGGAACAGTCCAGGACGCTCTACCTGCTGCTCCATAAGGATCAGTACAGCAAATCAAGGCAAGGGTCAGACCAGGACGCTCTACCTGCTGACCCACGAACCCCTTCCTCACTTCAATATAAGGGACAGTCCAGGCAGCTCTACCTGCAGTCCCATAATCCCCCTTCCCCACACACACACACACACCTACGCTGGGAACATCAAACAGGTGCTAGGAATATATACTAGCAATACCAGGGTGGACTCCTGAACTCGGCAAGCCAGTGCTGAGCTAAGATTTTCTACCATGACCCCGGCATATGGGTGTGGATAATAATATGGTACGGGACAGTCCAGGACACAACCCACCTGCTGTCCCAAAATTCCGGACAAGCATAAAAACCCTCCAGGACAGAGGGAATAACCAAGGTCTTTATTTCACATTAGAAGATAAAAAACAACCTATCATGATCCTTTGGCCGTGCGCTCAAAACAACACAACTGTAATTACTAAGTGGTGCTAATGTTACATAGGATGTCATACATCCAGCAGATTGGCAAATTTTAGACTTTAAAAGTACGCTCAGTACACAGAATTCCAACATAATATTTATTCAAAATTCATAACTCCTAATTATTAGATCAATTGCATAGGTGGCTCACACACTTCTGGTATAGGGCTATCCATAGTAACAACTGGATACAATTTGATAAAGCAGATTTAGGGGTATCGAGGCTTTTTAGGGAGACTTGAGGCCTTTGGAGAGGACCATCAACATCAAGGGAGAAAGCTGAGGCATGGAATAGAGCTGGCTCTGGAGTCTTCGCCTGGGGGCTGTTGGGTGCTCTGTTTCTGGTGGCTGTCTTTTTCGGTTTGGTCCGAGCGGGACTTAAATCACCACCCTTTGGGGCTGGGGGAGGCCTGGGGTTTGGTTGTGGCCTGCTTCGGGGGGTTTGCGCTTGGGTTCTGTGGTCTGCCTCGGTGGGATGCCCCTCACTTTTGGGTTGTGGTCGGGGTCTGGTGTATGGGTGGGGTGAGGTGGGCTGTTTCTTGGGTGGCTGTGGTGAGGCGGGACTGGGACCTGGGCGGGAGATTTGCTTGCTGGGTCTGTCGTTTGGGAGTGACGGAGTGCGTCTGGCTGGGTAATCAAGGGTCTTAAGGTCAAAAGGCCCAGACCGAGGCCAAGTGCCCTCTTAAAGGGACTGCGGTCCAGCCTAGGATCATATGCAGTCGCAGAAGCCACCGAGCAATACACGACTATAATCCGTTCATCATCATCAAATGAATTTACTAGTCCACTGCAAGATAATAATTAGCTGACGCGAACTTAAGTTTGAAAAAAAGTGCAACAACCTGAAGCAAAATAATTATACCAAGAAATAAAATTACCTGATTGCTTGCAGGGGCACATATCGTTTCCTACAATTTACCTGTCATTCATGTACTGTCTAATTATATAGTAATACATGTATGACCGATAAATTGTAAGCAACAATAAGAGCCCCTGTGAGATAACTCGTGTGATCAGTTCTGACACTGTACTCTGTCTTATCACACAATAAGTATAAGGTGATAGAAAAGGTCCTGTGTCAGCACGGGTAATGGGAGTTGAGTTGATATAATTTTGTGACTTGGTATGATTTTTTTTTTTTCCCTTCAGGTTGATAAGTAATTTTCAACATTAAGCATGCGTCTGCCATCTGTGTGCAAGACCATAGGATAAATTTGTTGATGGTAACATTGACTGCATATTTTATAAACTATTTCATCATTACTGGATCATAAGTGATACAGGATTCATGGACATTCAAATGATGGGAATGTGCATTGGTGTCAGTTATTTGGACGTTAAAAGTTGTTTTTATGAGATATTAAAATGCATTTTAAGTTTGCATAGACAATTTATGATATTGGCTTTTGAAGAACTTTCTAAGATCTGTATGCAGGATGCTCAAGAAGTTTATACTTTTGTATTCATTGAAATATAAACTATATTCTTACTGTACTAATTTAAACTACATTTATATAATTTACTACTGGTACTTTAAAATTGAAAATTAAATTAGCTAATAGATCATTTTAGTGACATTGTCACTGTTTTATGACAAATTAAAACTAAATCAAAATGTTGGAGAAGTAGTTTTCTCCAGTATGCAGTAACTGCCTTCCCCTCAATTTAATACCTGCCCCCTGCAAAAAAAATGAGGAAGCACATGTAAATTGCATAGTCAGTTTGCTGTGAGCAAAACAAAATCTGTAACATCCATTAAATATAACAATGTTTGATCCAATTATGTAAAGAGTTGAGATCTGCCACCATAATTTAGCCCTTACTATGTGACTTACCATCTGCCACCATAATTTAGCCCTTACTATGTGACTTTTTGCGGATTGAGCAGTGAGACATTTTTATTAATTATCTGATAATAAATTGTTAAGTGTTGTACCAACTGCAGTTGGGTAGAGTAAGGTTTTGTGTGAGTAAGGTTTTGAGTGAGTGAGGTTAAGTGAGGTTTTACAATGACAGACAATTTGTGATACTTGGTGGTAATGTCTTTATTGTTAGATGCAGTTCTGATGAATACACTATCCGTAGGATTTTTGAAAGTTTTAGTCCAGGACTCCTTCCTGCAAAAAAGTTGTGAGTCCCAGTGCTAAAACAGGATTTCCAGTAGTGATTCTTTTTACCTTGCAGTAATTCAAAACATTATGTGCAATACTGTTGGGTCATTTGATTAATAATGTTCATTTGTTGTGAAATGTTTAGAATTATCATAAAAGAAAGAAAAACAGAGGCAGTCGAGATCAGTGATAAATGTGATTGTGGTTTATAGCTACAATAATTTTTAGTGGCTTTGCCATTCTTTAACTTTTTGTACAACCAGGAAGAATCATAGAAGATACTGTTTCTTTTTGACCACTCCAGTGCCTCTTTGGTTTGAACCATGACAAAATCATACCAAAGACTTATAAAAATGGTACTTGCAGCTGCCTTGCTTGGTGCTCAGCATTAAGAGGTTGGTGTTAGGACTGGTTGGCCTGGTGTCAGGATAACGTGACTGGGTGGGACATCATGCTACGTATCTGTGGCATGATGCCCCAGTGATAGACATCACTATAAACTGCCACACTGCAGACATTGTAGTGATGTGACTGAAAAATAGTTAAAGCAGTGTTAAAAATCCAAATTACACACACACATTCTTTTCTAAATTAATGTATTTAATTAGATCAAGTCCAGTTCAGATTAATATAGTTGCCAAGATACTAGAATAAGAAACAAATGACCATATTTCATTTTTTCATTCATCTTCAAGCAAAACAACAAAAATACTATGTTCATACTTTTTCTCAAACAGACATAACAAACTTCTCCACTGCAGATTTAGGATTAAAATCCTTAAGTTCTAGACCTTCCTCCATCATGCTTATTAAGTTCATGACAGTTTATTGTTTAAACAGCTGTAGATCAAGGTGTATCATGAACAGTAAAGACTTTAGCTCCGGCATAATGCAACTGTAATGGCCCGTAGTCTTAACATGATTTTGTGTTGAGAAACCTGCACTCAAGCTTCAAGTTATTGCAGACTTTTCAACCAACTAATAAAACCTGCAAGTTCACCTTGGAAATGCTTCACCATGTGATGCTAGAATTTGCTTTTATTAACTAGTAAATCAGAGTTTCTTGTTTATTTGCAAGACATCACATAGCAAACACTCGATTGACTTTTGTGTATTGTTATTTACAGCATATAGAGAATTTTTTTAAAAGAAATTTTAAAAAAATATGATTTCTTATTAAAAGTTGCATCTGTTTAATATCTTTCTTGGGTAAAATGTGAGAATTTATCCTGTTCTCATACCATCAGTTAAATCAACTTATACACTTCTTTAATAAGTTTGTTGATGGTATGCATGCATGCATGCATATATATATATATATATATATTAACAGCACCTTAGCACAGTCATGTCTGTATGTGGACAGTATACTGTAATATAATCAATGTTGTTGAATCAGACTTGTGCAAAAGCCTTTGATAATGTGTATTTCACATATTACTCGACTTGTAGTTTTTTTTATTTGCTGTTGTGCTTTTTACCTTTTACCCAGTAGTATGACAGGATCTGGTTTGAAAGATTAGTCTTTCTTGAATATATCTGACAATTTAGGTAAAACATCCTTAGGTTCATCATTATGTTGTTTTGTACTGTTACATTATTTACATGATAAAAAAGTTCATAATGCATCCAGATCTGCTGCTTGGACATGAGCGTTGAATACTTTTGTGGGATCTATAGTAACTAAGAAACAATGTCGTGGCTTGGAAATGGAATAATTTGTTTCTTCAATATAAAATATTACTCATGAAAGGCTGTCATGTTAACAAATATGTTTTTCAGAGGTAAGTAATGTAGGTTAAGGATTATTTTGTCAGTATTATCAGTAATTCAGCCATATGTTTAGTGCTGTGTAATGTGTGATACAACTAATTTGAACAAATTTTTTAACGATGCCACATTTAATGTAAATATTATCCACACTTTAACAAAATAATTACAGTAGAACCTGTCATGAGCGACCTCTGCTATGAGCGACCACCTGTCATGAACGACCACAATCGTAATGCACGGATCGATTTTATTATATAAACGCTCTGTAATGAGCGACCACCTGCTGAACGCGACCAGCGACCGCGATTTCTTGGCAAAATATGCATTTCAACACTGCTATGAACGACCGCATCGCAAAAAACAGAGATCAACACCATTGACCTTGACTTAATCCTTTGTAAACACGAGAGCTCAGGATGCATGTAGTATGCAAACAAAGTGCACATTAAATAACACTGAACAACCATAAGGCAAGATAAACACCACTAACCGTCATTTAATCCTTTGTATCAACGACCGCATAAATAGTAAAGATTGTTCAAATACAGTATTTAAAAAAAAAAAAAATTGGCTACCTACCAGTTGTGTGAAATTTACAAGTCCGGCATATGGTGTCATTTGTAAATTGCTGTAACCAGACTAAAGTACATGTCACTAACCGCCATTGTAGTGACGAAGTCATGTGAATTGCCAGTAAGATTAACCATTTTTTATCAAAGGGAGTAATGATGGACATACGCGGTCAATTTAGAGGTTTGTATTTTTTCTTTATCTTTGTGAAAACCCACACATTGCCGGTAGTCCTAATGTTCCAGTGATAAATCTTTTGAAAGGGCTTCAGTGTAGGGTTGAGTACATCATTTGTCTTTCCAGTTAATCTGTAATGCCTGCGGGTGAATGAGGTCTTTGTCTTTAACACTAGTAAGTGAGAATCGTTTCCGGATTTTTTTTTTTTTTTTTACAGTGTTTCACCAAGCCACCATTTGTTTACCCAGGTGCAGATGGTTGCAACCTTTGTTTATCAAGCTATAACGCTGGTGATTTAAACTTCGTCTCAAAAAAATGTATTGTTTCTTGATGAGTTAATTATTTTGGGGGTTTCATTCATTGGTAAATAATATATATTTATTCCACATTTCCCCAAATCCTGCTCAAAATCGAAATACATCTAGTCGTTATTACATCAACACTAATAACAATGGCAGAACCTCCGATGAAAAAAAGAAAACTCCTAACACTGGAAGAAAGATTTAATGTAATTGAAAGTAGTGAAAAAGGGGAGACAGCTCGCAAAATAGCAGCCAGCTTAAACGTCAGTAAAACGCAGATTCAGAATGTTATCAAAGACAAGGAGTCCATTAGAAACGAATGGCAGAAAGGTGCACAAGCACAGAGGAAATATGCCACAGCACGACGGACATTGTATGGAGATCTAAACGAGCGAGTATGGGAGTGGTTTTGTGTTTCAAGGAGTAAAAACATACCAGTAAGTGCAAAGCTGATTCAGGAAAAAGCAATTATTGTCTCAGTAGAACTGAATTATGATGACTTTACTGCATCAAACGGATGGCTGGAGAGCTTCAAAAATAGATACAATATCACAGCAAGTGTGCTCGGTGGAGAATCAGCTGATGTGAATTTACAGACAGTTGATGACTGGAAAAAAAGACTACCAGCCATCATATACATGTGCTAATACATGTACATATTCAGGTGATGTTCAAATATAAATTTGATTCACATTGTTTGATAGATGTACACTGTATATCTTTATTATGTAAAGTTATTTTGTGAGGAATGCATGCAATATTTAACAAGATTTATGAATAAAGGATATGATACATGTACAGTGAGTATGGGTATTTTTTTGCTTCAGTGCTAACTACTGACCCTGGAAACCAGTCCATTTTCACACACCTGTTATGAGAGACCACCTGTCTTGAGGGACCACTTTTGGTTGGCAGAAGGGGCGGTCTCTCAAGACAGGTTTCACTGTACCAAGTAATAGAAAAATTCTGTTTCAAAGTCATATGTAACCATAGTTGTGGAAATACACTATTTAATAGAATGGTTTGTTCTTGTGTCATTGCCAGCAATGTTTGTTTACATATGTAACAGTTTTGTAAACATTTTCAGGCAGTAAACTAAACTGGGACATTTTCATATGTAAAACATGACAGACTTTAGTGATGGAATTCTTCAGTCACAAGGTCAAATTTTTCCATACAAACCACACTCTTTATGAAAGTCCAATAACTCAGTTGGAACATTACGAGACAGACCATGGCAAACAGGTTAAATTCATTTGTTGTATATTCTGGGATGCAGGAGGAAGCCAAGCTTAACAGTTTTACCCTATCTACATCCCTGCACCTGCTTGGGGAACACGTAGATGGTGTTGGTTAGAATGCCAGTTTGTATGAAAAAGCACAGGCATTGTAATAGGTTATTTTTCTTCACAGCATTGGAGTGCCACTAATTTCTAACCATTATACTACACACAAGCAGTCACCTAAAAGATTTTGGAGACATGAAATCAAACAAGCCTTAGACCGGGAATAGTAAACGGGGCAGGATACCAGTCAGTCCAGGTAAATTGTAGTTACAGCTAACTCTAGAAGTTAATTAATTACACATGGAATGTAATTTTCTGTGATATCCCCAGCATGACAAGAATCATCTAGAGTCTGCTTGATGAACGTAAGTGCTTCCCACATTTTGTTTGGGCAAACAAACTGAAAAATTTTATTTTAATGTTTTTGGTTGCTCCCAGAACATATGAAACTTTTACTTCTTTTTAGAATGATTTAGAGGAGGCAGTTCAGTAGTTGTTACTTGATGCCATTTTTCAGCATATGATACATGGCAGCCAGTTTGTCTGATGGAAGAAGTATCCAAGAAAGACCTGGGAAGAACAACCAACACACATGCACCTACTGGCAAGGTTTCTCACATACACACAATGGAAGTAACAGTGCAGTTTGTAAATCTGTTATTGGTTACCATGGTACTTGAGTACCCATATGTTGATAATAACCTGGGTAATAAAACGGTCAACTGGATACCTGTTAAAAACTTAAAAAACACAACAACATGTTTCCAGGTTAAGATCAAAGACATTAGAAGTGAGTGAGACAAAATAACAATTACAGTTCAAGGCTTGTGTCATGTGACTATTGGCTGCTGCACATTTATTCATCATTAGACCTCTGTCTAATTTCCTTATTTTCTGTTTATAGTAACTGTACATGAAACAGTTCGAAGAAAACAGATGGGTTTCTTGAGTGTGAAAGTCCACATGTCACAGATTCATTATATTTTGATACATACATAGTGGACTAGTCTAAATTGAAATAAATTGGTGCCAGATATTAAGAGAAATAGACTTTATTGATGTGACCCATGGATATTATATCACTGAAAAATGTAAGAGGAGAGGGATTTTGTTAAAACATATTACATCAGGAGAAAGACAGATCGATAGACTTCACAATTTTGAAAAATGAATTTGGCTGATGTAATGCAGCATTCATCAATTGTAGACTTCACAACCATTCAGCAAAAGTTAGACAGTCATATAGACTAGTTAAATTGAGTGCTATGCATAAATAATTTATAAGTTTGTTTTGTGTCTCTACTCTCATGCTACCTACTAATCTACATGAATGTAGCAAATTTTTGACAAGAATTTTAACTACAGATCAAGATAAGTAGCAAAAATAAATAAACATTTTTCAGTTTTCTGTAATTATTGCATCAATATATAGATTGCTCTTCCTATGCTCAGATTACGCTTTTTGCCACTTATATTAGTAATAATTTCACTGATACCTTTCTTGGGGCTTGGCAAGCAATAAAGCCGTTCAGGTTCACATTTAATACATTTTCCCTTGATTGGGTACCCAGGTAACTGATTGTTATGATAGATGGGTATCATGTAGAAGTTTCCTAATATTTTGACAGCAGTAGAGTTTGTTGCTGCCCCAGTGGGGGTACAGGGGACAATACTGCACCAATGGGTGCAATAATAAGTAGCAGGTTGCTCTGGCAGATTTAGTAGGGTAGATTTTGTAGGGTAGATTATTCAGCTATTGGCACATTGGGAATTTTTCTGATATCATGTAAATTATCAAAACAATGAAAATGTTTTTGTTAAATTGTGTCTTGTGTGAATGGTTAGCAGCCTTGTCTCTTCCTCCTCTCCCTCCAGATTTATCATTATTATGATTATGATTACACTCACTATTATTGCAATTCTGTTGTTATTATTATTATTATTGTGTTGTTGTTTTGTTTGCTTTTGTCACTAAGTTTTTAGCTCAACTGGTCATAGTCCAGAAGAGCTTATGGGATGGTCTGTTGTCCATCATCTGACTTCTGTGGTCAGTCCATCTGTTAGCATAAATTTGTTATCATTACTCCTCCAAAACTACTTGGAAGATTGCCATAAAATTTTGCACATTTGCACAATCATCCCATGGTCTGGTTGGTTCTAAATGAAAATAGTGCTGCTTGGATCACTTTCTGAATGGATGGCCATATCAGCATGGGTTTTCGCTAAAAGGCTTCTTATGATGTAAAGTTGGTCATAAATAATAATGGTTCTGATCTTTGGCCAGTATGGCCAAAACAGTGGCCTTCCAGAACAACTTGTTATTCATGGACATATCAGTATGAGGTGTTTACTAATGACTTCTTATAATGTCTGGCTGGTCTTAAATGAAAGTGGTGCTGATCTGAATTCTTAGATGACCGGTCATGTCAGTCTTCTTATGATGTCTAATTTGTCTAAATGGAAATGGTGCCAATATGCTATTGAATATTGCCACCATGACAGACATCTTGGAATATTGCCACCATGACAGACATCTTGAAAATCTTGTTATTGCTACTACTCCAGAACAAAACATAATATTAACATGAGGTTTTCACCAGAAGACTTTTTATGGTGTCTAGTTGGTCCTTTAATGAAAATGGTGTTACTTCAGCATCCAATATCCAGTGTTGCCCATCTGATATCCAGTATGGCCACAATGCAGACATCATGAAAATCTTGTTGTTACTCCTCCAAAATAGAAAGTCATATCAACATGTGGTTTTCATCACAGGACTTGTTATGTTGTCTTTGTTGATTCAAAATATGTCATGTTGGTTCTAAATAAAATGGTTCCAATCTGACATCACCCTGTCCACATTGCCATTGGATTTGAAAATCTCATTATTGCTGAAATATATCAGTGTTGGTTTCAACACTCAGCAGTGAAAATGAAGAAAAAGTCTTTCCTGGTAATTCTTTTTGGCCAGATGAGCGTCATTTCCTTCAAGGGACTCTTCTTTGTCGTTATTATTAATTCGTGTTGTTGTTGTACTTTTTCCTTATCAATCACAGAAGATTCAAGATTATTTGATATATTTGTACATTTATTTATATATTTAGTTGCACATAACATGTAAGAAACATTGTATGTACCACATCATAACATTAATATGTGGATATACATGCATGTAGAACAAAACTGCTGAATAGTTATTTTAATAGGTTCAGAAACTGCAGTTCATAAAAGAAAGGAAATATTGAATTATTTCTTCCATGATTTACATAATTAAAAGCATATAAGGTTTCTTTTCTTTTTTATTTGCCTGTAATAAGGCAGAAAACATACATGTTGTTATATTGTCCATCTGTTTGTCTGTTCCCAATTTCTGCACAAAAGCTCAAGCTCCCACCATTTCCAATTACAAAACTTTGTGGTTGGCTTGCACTTGGATTAAGGAAGAAGTCAACTAATTTTGTGGTCAAAAGACCAATTTTCAAGGTCACAGTGATTGTTAGAAAATATGTGGTTTCTGTGCAATAACAGCTTTGCATCACACACCTAATCCAATCTTTGTCCATTGCTTGCACCTGAAGTGAAAAAGAAGCCTTCTGATTTTGTGGTAAATAGATCAAAGGTCATATCCAAAGTGACTGAAAGAAGAAAAATGATTTCTGCACAAGCATTTCATTTCTCAACCATGTTCCTTTACCAAAGCTTGTGGATGACTTACACATTGGGTAAGAAAGAAGTCTGTTGATGTTGGAGTCAATAGTTAAGGTCATTGTTAGTGAAAGAAGAATGTCTTTTTGCATGGTTGGAGGGTACTCTAAAATATAATGAACTTCTGACAGAGTGACAGTGTAAAGTTAAGTTGTTTGCATTTGCAACATGCACAATGGAGAAAATGTTCTTTCTTGATAATTCAGTATTAAATCTAATGTAAAAAAAATAATTTAAATTGCAATATGTGTATAAATAGTTAATCTCATCACCAGACTTTTTCCATCTATTATTCCAAGCAGAAATTCTCTCTTTGATACGTAAAAGTTATAGAGATGATTGCACTCACTCTTTATCTATGCTATGAATCTAGCCCAGATTGATTGTTTTTGGACACTCCCATAAAAGATGTTATAAAACTTATACAGAGTTTCTGCAGAGAGGATGCAAATGACTTAATTTTAGTTTCAAAGAAAATGATTTGTTGCAAAAATAAACAATATTATTTGTTTAAAATCTGAGTAAATCTTAGTTTGAAACTATTTAATTATTTAAGTTGAATTTTTTGCAGTTTAGGCTGGCTCATGATTATTGCAAAACAGTGTTTTGTAAATTCTTTTACAGGCCTTTTTATCCATTATTATAAGTTAAATAGATGGGTGCATACATAGAGATTGTACATTAGAATTGATACCAGTATGAAACTTACTTCCGTAGACTGTTATGGCACATAAAGTCCCTAAACTTCTAGGAAATTTACACAGAATACAATTTATTATAAAGTTTATCAAGATTGATCCTTGAACCATCTTGATTTGCAAAGACATCTGCATAGACGATTCCTTTCTCAATCCAGTGCATTACAGTAGATCTTCCAGTAATGATATTAGTATTCATCCGTATATGTACTTGAATGAATTCTTTGTTTTCAACAGGAAACTTATTGTACAGTTTTATATATGCTGAAAATATATCTGTTCAAAGCATACTTAGGCATTTATTAACTCTATTAAGGAAGTCTATTCCAAATAGGGAATTCTTTTATGTTTGAGAGAAGAGCAAATAAAATATTTTTCCATTTGGGATCAAGGGGAAGCATTCTTCTGATCCAGACTATCCAAATAAAATCCACTAACATATTGATATCAGCCATTATTAAGACCACCCTCATGATAGTCTTTAATAATTATGTTTCTTTTACTTTTGTTCCCACTCTAAACAAACTAATGAAACATAAAATCTAGTTCCCGTAGTTCACTATAAGTGGATATGATAAACTCATTAGTTGATAAGTTAGTTTTGATAAGACAAATTTTTAATAACTGTAATTTTACCATAAGGAGTTGATCTTTTTGACCACTGCAGAAGGAAATTTTTAATTACCTTGATTTTCTTGTCATAGTTTAATAGAACTGTATTGTTTATTTTATTGGAAAATCATATGCCAAGGCAAATAAATTGAGGTGAATCCTAACCTAAACAGTTTTCAAAGTTCTACATTCCATACATACTGATTTCGTTTCTTCAGTATTTATAGTAAGGTCTGAAAATTTAGGGTATTGATAAATGAGATTCATTGCATAATTACTTTGACCAGAATCTGTGGAGGATTGTTACTTAAGGGGTCTGTTGAATTTGGGATCAAAGGTTGAAGGTCACCCCATTGAGACTTGAGAAAAACAGGTTTTGCAGAACAACATTTGCTTTTGAGTAAGTTCCTTTGCCAGACTTTTTGAATGGCTTGCATTTGGGATAATAAACAAACCTACTAATTCTGGGGTCTAAAGGCCAGAGGTCATGACCTAAGATCAAGGTCATCAGGACTTCTTGTCAGTAATTTCCAGTCAACCATGTCCATCTTGTTCCTACATAGAGGTCTATTGAACATGGTGTAAGTGTAAAATATATCATTCATGGTACTCTTGTGATTCTATTTTGTCACAGTTTTTTTATCATTTACATCCTTTGAACTAATTTTACACCATTTACCTTTAATTCATTCTCAGCCTTAATATATACAAACTATGACACTGTCTACATTTATGTTGGTCTGTGAATTTTGACAAATATGCATGCATACAATGAAACTGATTGTTTGGAGTAAAATCATTTCAAGATCATAATCAAGAGATTTATCAAATGAATGTGTTTCGTTCAGTATTTATTGAATAATTATTTATTTTTACCATACTGTAGTCAGTTCATGTGCTAAACAAGGTCACATAGACCATATGACTTTGTTTTCTGTTCTTGTCACTTAATAATCATGAGGTAGATGTGATACCTTAATTGGATGAAATTTTCCTTATTGCACTCAGCCTCATGTACTGAGATATTTCAGTGTTTACAGTCGAGATCTTCATTTAAATAGTTTCAGAAATAGAATATTTTCCTATAAATTGTTCGACATGAAAATATATGGACAGTGGCTGTTGAAGAAAGCTTATTAAATAAATAAAGATATACAATTATTTATCTGATGATAATTATTTTAAACATATTGTTCCCTAATTATAATGACATCCATGGGAGCTATAAAAGTGACTCATGAGGAAGCATTAAATTGAGGGATGTTCCAATAATTGTGCGTTAAAATGCAGAAAAGTTATGATGCAAAATAATGTAAGTTATACCTGATTCTTATGAGCTGAGATGTAAAATTAATCAAGTATCAGTGATAAAACACAAATTGACCAGTACACGACCATGCACATGTTATATGAGTATACTGAGATGATTTACAATGAGGTGCCATTGCAACAGTGTTGAACCCATATTAATGGAAAGTGAAATATGGTAGTCACTTTTGTAACACAGGTGGTAGCATCAACAGGTTGAGTTTTGGTTCAAGTTGTTCATATGCAAATATTTTCTACACCCTTGATAGATTCATATCCTATTAGTATGAGTCCACTTGAAGCTAACTCATTTTATGACATGCTTACATGCCTCATTTACCTTGTAGCCATGGTCACAGTTACAAAAAATTTTGGTTAATGTTTTATATTTTGTTAAAATGGGGTTTGCTATTTGCTTTTATTTCCTATGGGTTTTCTTAGTAATGACTCATTATGAACCTGCACAATTAATTCTGTGGCTTGCACACTTGCCACACTGACTTTGGGGTCATGATCTGGATCATAGAAAAATTGGTGTTGAGGTCTTGGGTTAAAAAGTTTTCGTTTGCTGGTATTTCCTGACCCCCTTAGTGGATTTTTATTACATGTGGTATGACTCACGTTAAAACTAAAACAATTCATTCTGTGACATGCATGCTCACCCGATTGACCTTGGGGCCAAGGTCCCAGAAAGTTTGTGTTATGGCATGGCGAAAGTTTTTTTGTTAACTTTTATTTTCAAATCCCCTTGGTGGATTATTTTTATACATGTCCTGTGGATGAATCATGAAGCAACATGCACTCAGCTTTATGACAATGGGTCAAGGTGGCACATGTTATACAGCAATAGTGTCATTGTGATCTTAACATGTAGGCCCTGGCCTTATTTTTAATAATAATAATAATAAGAAGAAGAATAATAATAATAAGAATAATAATAATAATAATATTATTATTATTATTGTTATTAATTGTTAGTGTTACAAACTGTTTGCATTATGCTTATTATTGCCTTGAACTCTAATGGTCCAAAACTTGAAGAGTTTATCCAGTAGCATGTTGTCCATTGTTTGTCATCCATTCATACATCAGTCTATTATGCTATTGCTTCACATCCACAACTACTTGCAGATCACCATAAATCTTAAATACACACACAATCAACACAAGGTAAAATTGATATTAAATGCAAATGGTGCTACTCAGATATTAAATACAGCCTTTAAGACTGGCCAGCTTGAAATTTCTTATCATTGCTTCTTCCAATTGGATGGTTGTCATCCCAAAGCTTTCATGAAACTTAAAGTGGCTTGTTTGTATCTTGTTGGTCCTAAATGAAGATGATGCCAATCTGACATTCAATTTTGAACATGATTTTATCACTACTTACTATGCCTTGCTGATCCTAAATGAAAATGGTACTGATTAGACATCCAATATGGCTGCCATGGTGGCCATCTTGAAAATCTCGTAAGTAGTTGTTGATCCTATTGATGAGCAGAACATGGGATTTGCCGCAAGAGACTTCACATTATATCTAGTTCATTGTAAATAAAAAATGGTTCTGACTAGAATGCAGATGAGGCAGCCATGGTGGCCATGTGAAAAATCATGTCATCTGTATCTCATGAATAGATAGTTTTGGCAGGCAGGGTGTCACTAAAAGACTGCTTATATATAGTTGGTTCTAAATGAAAATTGTGTTGATAGGCTTCCAACCTAATGGTCATGGCAGCCATCTTGAAAATCTGTAACCTAGATCTCCTGCATGGAAGGTTGTATCATAATAGAGTTGTCATAGGGAGCTAATGCAGCTTGTATAGGCCTAAGTATTTTACAAAAAAGAAATCTAGTTTTTATTGAAAAAAATATGCTTTTGTCTTGCAATGTATGTTTTTTCTTATATTAAATGATGCTGATCTAACCTCCAAAATTGCTGCCTTCATAGCTGTCTTGGAAATCCATATGGCTACTTCTTTTGACAAAATTTGGTAGCAGAATGTATGTGGTTCTCAATGAAAATGGTGCTTATCTTATCTACAGCTCAGAAATTCATCAGTGGAATGATAAAGTGTTGTGCTTAAACGTTTTGTAAGAGCAAGACTTCTTCATCAAAATTCTCGCAAACAAAAATGCTAATTTGTTTGGAGCCTGCCCTGGTAAAAACTCTACATTGTGGTTACGACTTTGGCACCCATGTGCATGTCTTTACATCCATACTTCCATCCGTTTGTCCATATGTCCATATATACCCAAGATTAAGTTCACTGTTAAATGTTTTTACTTTAATTTTAAATTTATGTTTATTTTCTACTTAAACTAAAAGGTCAGCTCAATGAAATGGGGATCCTTTGTTTTTTCTTCCTGTATGTACTTTATTATAAGTTGAGTCCAGCTGCAAACTGCACAGATTCAGATCTGCTGTAGCATAATGTTCTGATAGATCAGGGTCTATGCAGTTTGTCTGGTTGGTTGGTTCTACTGATTACTCCAAACAAAGTACATAGACACAGATTTACCAGTGCATTATGCAGTGGCACAGCTGGATCTGTGCTCACTTGGACGTGACTTACAAGCAAGTATATACAGTAATTAGCTAAAAAATTATAAATAGTACTTTCCTACATAAGAGAAGATATTCAATAAAAAGTGTATGAAACGTTATGGACAATATTGTACTTGTGGTATGGATATTATTGTATGTATAGTGTCAACCTACATGAGACAAGAAAAATTTGTACAAGTTCTGATCTTGCATTGAACTCATGCATTAAGACAGAACAAAATACTGGTAATAACTCATTTAACAGTATTCAGGAACACAGACTTTTGTTATTTCAACTGTGTTAGACATGACTTTCAGGTGACAGTAGCTGCTGATTGAGTCCCTGATGTTATTATATTCAGTTGAATTTCTTAATGTCAGATGGTTAGGTGTTACATGTAAGTAGGATGGATACATGTAAGTAGGATGGAATTGTTACATTATGCCATTACATGAAAACCTTTTACATTGTATCTATTCACCCAGTTTTATTACCTGTCTGACTCATTTTTTATTACAGCTGGACAAACCAGAATGCCACAGCAACATGGCAACAGAGGTGGCATCCAGAATCAGAGAGTTCAGAGTAGTCAGGGTCAAAGAGGAGGTGGTCAGCATGGTACAAGAGGTGGAGGTAATCATGCCATTAGTGAAAGAAATCTGAATGGCCATCCAGCACAAACACTTTTTTAAGACAGTTGGTTTAGCAAGGGAAGTAGGTTAATTATTATTGAAGGCTGTTTTGAATAAAAAGTCCATTGAGCTGAAATTTTGCTGAAATTACTGCAATGACTTAGCATTTTTGATCATTTAAACTATCAGGTATAAATCTTCAGAGGTGATGCCAATGTGTAGGAATTGCCAAATTTTTTTACAAATTCATGCACTTGGAGAGCAGTGATGCCTGTGAACTCCTGCAGACTATTAGTTGTTTAAAATGTGAAAATGTACTCTGCGCAGTATAACATTTTTATTTAACTGTTAACACTGTTAAAGTGGACATCGTAACATTTATCACTCCACAGTAGAGGTCTC
Source organism: Megalonaias nervosa (assembly GCA_016617855.1). Lineage (NCBI taxonomy): Eukaryota > Metazoa > Mollusca > Bivalvia > Unionida > Unionidae > Megalonaias > Megalonaias nervosa. The sequence goes on along the minus strand of JAECUM010003544.1, from coordinate 28,474 downwards.
TAGAGCATGTCACAATGAATGTTACTTTTCAGGTTGGCGACTGTTTACTAGGTACTTCAGTTTTTACATGAATGTTTGCTAAAGTAAATTTGATTGGTACATTGGGCCCAGGAACGTGCATTCTGTCTTAGTTTTAACCTTGCATTTATCAAAAGTTTCTCAAATGCTTGTTTAAAATACAGGCTACCTTGAAACCCAAAATGGCTTTCAGATGATGATATCATTTGGTAGATACTGAATGATGATAGTGGTGATGAAAATAATTATTAAAATTTTGAAGTATATCAGGTTATTGTTGCTGGGAAATTGTTACTGAACTACCAATAAAGGATTTTAAACTCCAAAAAGATCATGAATGCAAGTCCTGGTGTGCATGCCGGTCAATCCCTTATTCAGCCATATTTAAAAAATGTAGAAATGTCTGCATATGAAGCCAAATTAAAATATGGACAGTTAAAAGTAGAGTGCAGTTTTAATTTCTTTTTATCAAACATTTCAGCTCTGAGCAGTCTTGTGATACAAACTATATAGGACTTTAAGGGTTGGATAAATTGAATAAATAAATAAGAATCTAAAAATAAATTACAAAGTAAAGATAATTATTTTTTCAGAATACCTCTGTTTGAACAAAAAGATTGTGGCATTTATGGAATTAAAGCCCTAATACTGCATTACAGGACAAATAATAAATATGGCATAGTAGTTAGCTAAGTACTTATGCAAGATAGTGAAACTTTCGCAAAGCTCATGTTAGTGAAAAATCTTTTTTAGTAGCAGAGATATCCAAGAGACAGTATATATGAACTGTGTAAAAATTGTCCGTAACCTCATAACAACCAAAACGAACAGTTTTCCAGCTTGTTCAACTTTGCTAAACTATGCATATGCCATTTCCGACAGCAGACTCTGAAAGGAGACTTCTCAGGACAGAACAATATTCATTTACAGAAACGAACCTGATTCATGGTTATACAGCTAGAGGAGACATCTTTTGATAGTTTTGAATTCAGTAGAGTTCTAACAGAGTGGAGCATAAAGAAAGATGGATATTGAAATCTTGGGTAAATACCGAACTATATCAGATCCACCCCTCCCTTTTTTTTCTCTACTCCAATCCCAAAATTGTTGACAAAATGGATGCTCCCCGTTTTTAAATAAAATCTTGGCAGCATCTCTGGATCTTTTAAATCCTATTAAAATAAAACATATCTGGTTCTTCGTAGAATCCTAAATTTGGATGAAGTATTGACAGCTACTTAAAGTACATAATGACCTTTTTATAAATCATAATAGTTTATACTATAAGTGAGTTATTGCCATTTTTTACAATGATTCTGTACACATGAGATATGTGAATGAAAAGAATGAGAGAAACAATCAAGTGCTAATGAACTATCTGTTCCATTTGAGTGGTGGTATATGAGTACCAATATGTAATGCTTGGGTGAATTCATCATGACTCACATCTACAGTCTCAAGAGCTTTAGATACTTTATATTACCAAGATTAATATATCTTGTCTATAGAGCACACATTATATCCCACGTTTGTTCCTTAGTTCCACTGTGAATGCAGTAAGCAGTATCCTAATCAACATATCTGTTTTGAATTAGTTTTATGGATATGTCCCGCTGGATATATATTTTCAATCTTTCTTTAATTCATTTTGGAAGATCATGGCCAAATTTGGATGTCCAGAAGTCTTCACTGAAATGGTCAAGCAATTTCATGATGGCATGCTTGCCAGAGTCCAGGACCAGGGTAACTATTCCGAACCCTTTGCTGTTACGAATGGTGTGAAACAAGGATGCGTCTTAGCTCCCACTCTCTTCAGCCTCATGTTCTTCGCCATGCTGATGGATGCTTTCAGGAACAGTGATGTGGGAGTCGGTCTACAATACCGTCCGGATGGGAAGTTGTTCAACCTGAGGAAGCTTCAAGCCAAAACCATAGTTCAAGTTGAGAACATTCGCAACTTCCTGTTTGCAGATGACTGTGCCTTCAATGCCAGCATGGAGGCAGGCATGCAACAGAGCATAGACCTCTTTTCGACAGCGTGCACCAACTTCGGACTCACCATCTCCACCAGCAAGACCGAGGGTCTGCATCAGCCAGCTCCTGGAATAGATTACCTGGAACCATCCATCACTGTCAGTGGCCAAAAGCTCAAAAATGTGGACAGGTTCACATACCTCGGCAGTACCTTCTCACAAGCAGTCCACATAGATGATTAGGTCAACACCAGGATTACTAAAGCCAGCGTAGCATTTGACAGACTCTGCTCAAATGTCTGGGATAGGAGAGGCATCAAGCTTGCCACTAAACTCAAAGTCTACGCAGCGGTTGTTCTCCCCACCGTCTATGCTTGCAAGACCTGGACTGTGTATAGCCACCATGTTAAAAAACTGAACCACTTCCGAGCTCCCTGAGAAAACTGCTGAAGATCAGATGGCAGGACATGGTACCGAACACAGAGGTGCTCACTCAGGCCAGCATGACAATCATCCACACCATGCTGTGCAAGGCACAACTCCGATGGGCTGACCATGTTGTCCACATGCCGGAAGAACGCCTACCCAAGAAGGTGTTCTGTGGAGAGCTACAGCAAGGCAAGAGATCTCACGGAGGTCAAAAGAAGAGGTAAAAGGACACCCTCAAGGCCTCGCTGAAGAACTTTGGCGTTGACCCTGACAGCTGGGAGACTGTCGCTGCTGATCGATCTGCTTGGTGCAGTCAAGTCCGTGCCGGTGCGGCAGCCTTTGAACAGAAAAGACTGGTGGACACATCTGAAAAATGTGCTCTGCGCAAATCCAGGAACACCAGTTCCACATACTCTCAGTCAGCAACCTGAACATCCATGTCCCCACTGCAACAGATGCTTCCTGGCCTGAATTGGACTAATCAGCCATCTCCGGATCCACCCCCCCTGTGAATTTGATGACATTAAATGGTCCTCATTGACACCAATGGACGAACATCGTCATCAATTCATTTTGTCTTTTTGTTATTTATTTATGTTAATGTATACATTACAGTACAATGGCTTGTAATGCCAGGTGGTTACTTGTTTAAATTTCTCCACCAGTGACATCTTTTGTTCTCTCTAACAGGATTATCAGAGCTTTGAATTCAGAGTAACCACTGGCATGAACAAAGATCAAACCAAATGACAACTAACTACAGGAAGTGTACCTGCACTTGCTGATGAAGTGTAATCTTATTTGATGGAAATGGAGAGCTCATATTATTTGTAGAGAGAAAAAGAGTATGCTGCATGATAATTTCTTGGATATGTACTAAATGGAGCTTGCACGGATATAAATATTATGAATATTGACATTTTAATTATGTATCTTTGAAACTGAGTTTTTTAAAAGTTCCTTTTATTATTTCATCTCCATGTTCTCTTTGACCAAAAAATGTGTGATGGAATACCTGTCTGTTGTCATGTTTATTCGCTTTCAGACTTCTCTGTTTCAAGAAGCACAGATGTGTGGTAGACAGATTCCAACATGTCATGCTAGTATATGCTGCTTTAACACAATTACGCCTGATGCATGTGAATTTAATATTGACGATCATGTGGAAATTTTTGCGTATTTTTCAATATTTGATTATTTTTTTTGCACATGTTCCCATCTGTACAATGATAATCAACATTTTTTACACCTCAATTTTCATGCTTCGAAAAATCTAAACAAACTTTGAGGTACAAAAATTACTTGAAGTATAATAGTTGGCATATCACTAATTTCAGCAATGAAATACAGCTTTTCTGTTATTTCATAAATAAATTTTGATAAATACAGCTTTTCTGTTATTTCATAAATGAATATTCATAAATTCAGCTTTTCTGTTTTTTCATAAATAAATATTCATAGATACAGCTTTTCTATTCTTTCATAAATAAATATTTATAAATATAATCGATTGCTTGCATGTTTACCATAAGAACAGTGTAAACAGACTTGTGGTATGACACTAATTGCAACTTAATTGTATGGTATACAAGTGTTCATCATCCATTTTGCATTTTTGGCCCATATTGGCAACATTGAGGTTCTCGAAACCACAGGACCTGTTTCAACAAAATTTAGCAGAGGGCATACTAGCATGTACAATTTTCATATTTTTACCAATGATACCAAACTGAATCAGATATGACTGTCTTTAAAAAAATAGCACATTCCTGAAACAGTTTCTCAAAAACTTATGAGACAGAACTTGACCAAATTTGAGCAAGAACTTTTTGGCAAAAAGACCTTTAAATATAGTACAGTTGAAGTTGATCTGCCATTATATGTAGCCACTGTTGAGGAAAATAGAGAAACCTTTAAGACATTTCCCCTGTGTCTATTATAATCTGTAGGAACTTTACCCCATGGTCATATCATAGACGCCATTTAGAGCCTCATCCCATAATCACATATACACTTATTGGGCATCAAAAGTCAAATTTATATAATGAAGCTGGCATTGGCTCAGGAGTTCACCCCAAACCACCAGGGACTTAACCCCAGAGTAATAACATTAACCTGGCAAGGTCCACACTCTATTATCATATATACACTTATATACACTTTCATATATACACTTACATGTACTTCTGTCATTGGCTTTGGGGTCCATTTCTGGTCAGCCTGCTCTCCTCATCCCTCTCCATTCCCATCATGACCTCATAATGATACCCACTGGGACTAACCTTTAGGTAGACTGTTTTGGGGTAGATGGGACAAAGTGGGGAAGCATAGTGATATCCAGTTTATAAACTGTAGTTAAATATGTCTTTTCTCTGCACAACCTTTTAATCTAGATGTCATATCTCTAATTTCAGCTCAGAAATATAGGATTTAGATTTTGTTTCACAAATTCATATTTAGCATGAGGCCAATTTAAGTGGATTTGTGGTAAGACTCTTAATCCAGCTTCTTTCTTATGTATTTGCTCATTAGTATGATTTTCTGCCACATTTGCTACATTGAACTTCTTAGAAACCACCCAACCTGTTTCAACCTGTTTTTATGTTGATATAAACTATTTTGATACGTCATCAAATATGGCCACAGTTTGTAACAATAGGAAGAACTTTTAAATTTCATTTTTAAATATTCAGTCAGCTGAATCAAGCAGATTGACAGGAAACGTCCTGACCTTTTTTATTGTATGCAAATGAGACTAATTGCCTTTGTAAATGGGTAGTGTTAAAAAAACTGTATATCAAAGAAAACATTTGAACCTTTCCTCTAAACGTTGCATGCTGGAACTCTACCAAAATTGTCAGAAAGCACACTGGCAAAAAGGCTTTTTAAATAATGGTGAATGATAATTATCTCACATAAATATAACCATTGCTACTGAAAAGAGATCAGCATTTAAACATTTCATAGGAAAGAAAAGAGACTCTTTTTGCAAAAATGCTCTTAAACAATAAAAGCTCATTTGTTTGGAGCTTGTTTTGGCAGAAACTGGACATCATAGTGACCACTTAGGCATCATGCTTCCATGCATCTATATGCCCCTAACTCTATGTCCATCTACATTCTAGATTAAGTTCAGTTTTAACGTATTTTTGATTAATATCAGATTTCTTATTTTTAAGTTAAACTAAAAATTGGGCACAACTAAATGGTGGTCTATTGTGTGTGTGTGTGTGTGTGTGTGTGTGTGTGTGTGTGTGTGTGTGTGTGTGTGTTTTGGATTTTTAAAGTAGCTTGAATAATTTTTCAGTCATATTGCTATAATGTCTGCAGTGTGACAGTTTATAGTGACATAATGGGGCATAATGCTGCAGACATGCGACATCATATCCCACCCAGTCACATTATCCTGACACCAGGCCGACCAGTCCTAACACTAACCTCTTAATGCTGAGCGCCAAGTGAGGCAGCTGTTAGTACCATTTTTTTTAAGTCTTTAGTATGAGTCAGCTGGGGTTTGAACCCACAACCTCCTGCATCTGAGGCTGACACTCTAACCACTAGACCACCATAGCGGTATGGTTTTTGTTACTTGCTGCATATACTTTCTTCTGTGTCGAGTCCAGCTGCAGACAGAATCCTGATTTCTTGTCACATAATCATGGTTTATGTTACTTGTTCTGTTGGTTACTCCTTCACGCAAGCTACTTAGACCGAGATATGCCAGTGACAGCACATCTGGGTCTGTACAGATGTCAGTTGGACTTATAAGTGAATATATATGGTAAGTATCAGCTGAAAATTATAAATAATATTTGACAATCAGATTCCTTGATATTAGAAAATATTTATGAAAAGTGAATGCAAATTTATGGACAGTATGATCAGCTTTTAGACAACCAGGAGCAATATGTTTAAGAACAGAAACCTAAGTATTTATTAGGCTTGAATTAATACAGAACAGAATATTGGGAAATATCATTACAGTATTCAGAAATGGAGACTTTTGTTATCTCAGCTATTTTCGACATCACTTTCAAGCAGCAATTGCTGTTGATTGATGTTATTAGTTGCATCATTTTGCTGAAAGTGGAGCTAACTGATGCGGGACCATTAGATGATGGCATTAGATGGAAATCTTATACATTGTATATTCATATTTCCTATTTAACGAACTGTCTTCTTTTTTTTTTATAGCTGGCTTGTTTCAGCAACATGGCAACCAGAATCAGAGAGGTCACAGTAGTCCCGGTCAAAGAGGTGGTGGTCACCATGGGACAAGAGGTGGAGGTAATCTTGGCATTGACGAAGGAAATTTTAGTGCCACCAACATGCACTTTTTTAAAAATAATTGTTTTTGTTTGGTTTGGTGTTTTAAAGCAATTTGAATAAACTGCCTTGTTCTTAGACATTCCACAGTACCCATCTAAGGCTAGCATGGCTCCATTTTGCAAGACAAGATGGGGGTTATTTTAACCTATATAATATTCAGATGTGTTGATAATGTTGCTCATCTCCTTTTACACTGTTCAAGACAGAGAGACTTAACACCTTATGATATAATCTGAGTATGATCCATCACTGTGGAAGACAATTTTAAGATTGTTCTACAGCCCCTGTGTGTGGTTTTCTTGGCAGATTGGGGATGATTTACAAAGATTTGGAAAGGAACTTCAAAATTTATGAGACTTATATATCTGATATTTTGTGTGTGAATATCAACTTGGATGTTGATGTGTCAGATTGGAGAGGGGGAGAAGCTTTCGGTATCACACCATGGTCATCACCTGTGGGCAAGCATTTGAGTCTCAGGGTCAAGACTTTGAAGTTACAGTCAAACCCAGTTATCTCAATTATGTCCGGGGTGTCAAAAAAATCGTCAACATAACCAGGTTCCGAGATGTCCGGGTTTAGTTGATAAATCTACTGCAGAACAATGATCATGCATCTGAAGTACCAAAAATGAGGAGTTTTGTTTCTAAAAAAAAAAATTGGGATTTCTAATGCACAATAAAAATAATAATTCAGTCATGCCTGGTTGCAGAAAAAAGAAGATTGGATGTCTTTTAAATGAGATTAAGTAACAAGTCACACATTTTTACAACAATAAGTTACTGCAACAATGTCAGTGGTTTAAAGTTGTTTTTATTTCCCTGGGGATAGCCTCATCCCTTTGGTAGCCTCAGCAAGACAATGATTTTCTCACGCTATCCAAAATCTAGGCCAATTCAAGTACATGTACATGTAGGACTATACTTTTTTAAAAAGTATTTTTTTTTGTTAGAGTCGACTTGTGACCAGCAGCAAAATGTAACTGACCAATATTGTGCGTGAAAATCAATAGTTTTGTTTTTTTTTATTTTCAGAGGTTCCTTTTCACCAGTATATGCCAATTTTTTACCGATAAAATTTGCTTCTGAACTGGAAAAAGTTGGGGCTGTCGGTATTCATGTACCGACAAACTGTAAAATGTGTTTCAAGTCTTTAAAGTTAACTGTCTGAACATCAAATTCTGTATAAAGCCAACTTATTCCATTCATACAGTTGTAGTCCCATATCACTCCTGACTTTGATCAGTGACCGTCAGCAAGAACACAGCACCAGAAGGAGGATCAGCTAATCTCTTTGCTGGATTACAAGACTTTGATATTCAAGATAAAAACAATACAAATGAAAGCACACTTCTTTCTGTTTCAAATTTTAATCCTATCAGTCGCTTTCTGCTTCATTCCATTAGTGTTGAAGAATACGTAATCATGATACTGTGATCGACAATTTCATTAAAATAAATACTGGGCATTATGGATTTTTTTGCAATATCATTGTTGCTTTTATTTACTCTTGTTCAAAACAAATTAATAACTGGGAGGGGACAGCTTAGTTTGGAATTTTGTGGATTTCTGTTTATAGATTATTGGGAGTCACATGAGCTAGCCATGCTGAAGTTGAAGGCTTACACTCGTACCAAGCATGGAAACACTTTAACTATTACCAGATTTGTTTTAAATATGTTGTGTAAAACAAATTAGGTATTTAACCTGATAATTTTCCGAGTTACAGATAGATCAAATTCGCGATGCTGTGTGGGACGAACTATATTGTCGTGGTGTTGACATGTGATAATGTCCATTTTGAATGCAGCTTATGTAAAGGTCAGAAACCCATTCATTCAGTTTCGTTACTCTAAAGTATTGATTACAAGATAATCTTCTCCACTCTATGCAAGTGATAAACCATGCATTGATGAGACAAGTTGATTAGCATTTGTACCAGTAAAATTTGGTCTTAGAGCGACTTTTTCTATCATTGCTGGTACAAGGTACCGGTAATAGTGGAAACGCCGGATTACTTCTTGTAAAATTTCTCTGAGATGGATGTTAAAAGTTGCATTTCGTCGAATTAAGCGGGTCCACATGTTACTTCAGACCTAAACTTATGCCTGACATAACAGGGTTATTGACTTAACAGGGTTGAAATAAGCGGGGAAAAAATAGCATAACAAAGAAGGATTTTTTCGGGAGTGGATCAAAGTGGGTTTGACTGTGATGAGATTGGGCATAATAAGAGAAATTTGGATTTACAGTATGTCTGTACTAATCTCTAGGAACTTTTCCCCTAGGTCATATCATTAAAACTTTTTAGATCCTCTCCCTTTAATCACATAAACACTTACTTACATGGAAAGACAAATTGTATATGCAGCTGGCATTGGTCATTGGATCCACTCCAAACTCCCAGTGACATATCCCCTGGGTCATAACATTTAACCTAGTGAGATCCAGTCCCTGTAACCATGTAAAAACTTATATATTCTTGCAGATGTCATTGGCTCTGGGTTACATCTCAAACCATCCAGCTCCTCACATCCCCCTCTCCCTTCCAACATGACCTCATAATGCTATCCACTTGGACTAAACCTTTGGGTGGAATATTTTTGGGATAGATGGGACAAAAGCAGGGAAGCACAGTGATATGCAGTTTATAAACTGCAGTTAAATGTCTTTTTTCTGCCTCACCTTGTAATCTAGTTATGTCTCTAATTTCAGCTCAGAAATATAGGATATCGTTGTTTTATTTATGCGTTCATATTGCGCATGAGGCCAATTTAGGTGGACATATGGTAAAACTATGAATCCAGCTGTATTTTACAATTTTGTCCATTAGACAATACAATTTTCTGCCCACATTTGCAGCACTGAAATTTTGCAGAAACCACCAGATTTGTTTCAGCAAAATTTAGCTGACAGCATACTAACATGTAGAAGTTTTACATTTTTACATGTGATACCAATCTGAATCAAATTTGACCGTCTGTAACAAAAATAGACATATTCTACATAACAACTTATCAAATAACCATTAGAGAGAACTTAATTAAATGTGACCAAGAACTTTTTGCGCCAAAACATTTACAATTTGATGCAAATGAAGTTGATCTGCTGTCATATGTAGCTAGTGTTGAGGAAAATAGAGAAATCTTTAAATCATTTCCACTGAAAGCACACAGATTTGACAGACAACACCCTTTCTAAAGGTCTTTCATGCTTATAAACTATTTTGATTTGCTATTGGATGTGGCCACTGTTAGTAACAGTAGTTCTAAGTTTTACAAATGATGCTTATTACACATAAATATAACCACTGCTAATGAAAAGGGAGAAACACTTAAACTTTTTGTAAGAATGAGACTTCTGCTCAAAGTGCTCTTTAATGTCATAGTTGGATCCATTTATTTGCCCATATGTGTTCAAAATGTCAATGAAAGCACTTTGTAATTCTTATTAATAATTTAAATAAATTATTCCCCTCAAATTATATCTGAACCCAGCAGTAAATAATTCCACAGACTGAACTTAAAGGAAGAATAATATAAATTTGTTTATCTCAACCTCATATAAAAACCTAAGACATAAATGACCAGGATGTGGGTCAAAAGACAGCTTCCAGAATATTGCAAGCTTTGTAAGCAATGCTAGACCTTGAATTCAAATATCAGTAAACAACATTAAGAAAACATGTAGACCAAAATTTTCTACCCTTGAACATGGACATAGGTGAAGCACACAAATTAAATATACATAACATCAATTGTAAATATTTTAGGTCAATTTTTGTAGTCAACTGTTGCGTGTGATTTGGATTTTAATTAGTTTTAACCATTTTTCAGTCATATTGCTATAAAGTCTACAGTGTGGGAGTTTATAGTAATGTTTACTGGGGGTGGGGGCATCATGTTGTAGTCATGTAGCTTGATGTCCCACCCAGTCTCATTAACCTGACACCAGGCCATCCAGTCCAAATGCTAACCTCTTAATGCTGAGCACCTAGCATGGCAGCTGCTACTACCATTTTTTATATGTCTTTGGTATGACTCGGCCAAGGTTCAAACTTGCGACCTCCTGCATCCGAGGCAGACCCTTTAACCACTAGGCCACCAGAGCAGTTCTATAGACAAATATTAAAAGTAGGCTCAAGAAAAATGGTGGTCCATTGTGTTATTCACTCTGTATACTTGCTTATATGTTGAGTTCAACTGGAGACAGGTTAGATCCTGTTTTGTTTTCAAATAATGAGCCAGGAAATCATGGTCTATGTTGTTTGTTTTTGCTGATTACTCCAAACAAGCTGCATAGACCGAGATATGCCAGTACACTATGTGACAGTACATTTGGGTCTGTATGGTTGCTTTAAGAACTTTACTTAAAAGTGAGTATGTACAGTAGGCATCAGCTGAAAATGATAAATAATATTAAGATTCCTACATTAAATAAATTAATTTATAAAAACTGTTTGAACATCATGACAAACAGGAGCAACGTAGTGACAAACAGGAGCAACATGTTTGAGAAAAGAAACAGTTGTATGTATAAGTTATGATATTGCATTGAACTTGCATGCATTTAATATATGGAACAGAATATTGAAAATATCTCATTCATAGTATTCAGAAATACAGATTTTTTTTGTCTGAACTGAGTTCAACATTGCTTTCAAGTGAGAATAGCTGCAGATTGAGTCACCGATGTTATCATCACATATTTCAGTTTAGTTTTCGGGTGGGGCTAAGTAAGCTGAGACTGTTACATTGAGCCATTATATGGAGACTGTATACACTGTATCTATTTAAGCAACTTATTCCCTTTTTGACTGAGGGTTTTTTTTTACAGCTGGTCTAACAGGAATTTTACCTCAGCAACATGGTAACAGAGATGTCAACCAGAGTCAAAGAGTTCACAGCAGTCAGGGTCAAAGAGGAGGTGGTCAGCATGGTACAAGAGATGCAGGTAATCATGGCATTAGTGAAGGATATCTGTGAGACCATCCCAACACATCCTCTTTTTGAAGACAGCTGGTTTAGTTTGGATTGGTGTTTTACGGCACAGCAAGAGAAGTGGGCTACTTAGCATTTAAGGCATTGAAGTGGTTGCTGTTGGCATTATAGTTCTGTTCATTTATATTCTTTGTTTTGGCTATATGTAGCAGTTAACAAATGAAATTTAATACCTATGAATCAGCAGACTTTGACAGGCAAAACCAAAAATATAGTACCTATTGAAATGTCTTCTATTTTTATTACAAAACCACAAAAATTGAGAGCCACATAAATTAATGATAGTAAGGTATTTGTCCATATGTCCCTATTTCCATCCACACCCAGGATTAAGTTGAGGGGTAAGTATTTTACATTAATGTTGAATTTCTTATTTTTGGGTTAAAATATGGGCTCAACAAAATGGGGGTCCATTGTGTTCCTGTTTATAGTTTCTTTATAAGTTGAGTCCAGCTTCAAACAACATAAAGTCTAAATTGCTATCACATATTGTGCCAGCATGTCAGTGTCTGCATTAGTCTGCTGATTATGGCAAACAAACTACTTAGACCCAGATCTGACAGTGCATTATCAATGGCACATCTGGGACTTTACTGCTTGCTGTTGGTCTTTACTTATAAGCAAATGTATGTGGTAAGCATGATATTTGCTTGTAAGATTGATGCATAAGAGAAGATATTCTATTCTGTGAGACATTGTGGGCAATATTGTACTTGTAGTGACAACCAGGAGCAACATGTTTGAGAAAGAAACAGTTGTACAAGTTATGATATAACATTGATCTTGCATGCATTAAGACAGAATAAAATATTGGGAATATCTCATTAATAGTATTCAGGAACATGGACTTTTATTATCTCAGATTTGTTAGACATGACTTTCTGGTGACAATAGCTGCAGATCGAATCATCGTCCCTTGTTTAAGTTGAATTTTTTGAAAACCACATTACAGACATGCTAGCTTTTGTGGTAATGAAAGGGGAACTGTTGGTCATTTAAAGTGGGAGACTGGGTCTGTAAAGATTATCTCACATGCTTGCCCCCAGTATATATATAAAACTCCACAAAGTGCATATTGGTCACCTTTTTTGCTTTTGTTATATGCCTACATTGCATTGTTCATGCAGAATTAAATTTACTCATCTATTTTTTCTTTCCATCTGGTTGATATAACTGGTACTTAGTTACACACCTGTTGATAATAACTCGGGCAATAAATGAGCTACAGGGTACCAGTTTACCATATACAAGTTTTCTAACAGTGCACATGGCCCCATAAGCCCTTGGCTTGTAAAGGCAGCACTAACTTTCTTTTGATGGAGCACCAGATATATGCCTATTCCAGTAAATGTTTGACCGTAATCACTTAGCTGTTTTCCCACTTGACAACCCTATCACTGAGCTGCAAGTGATACTTGCTTAGTGGCAAGTGACAGAGGGTGGTTATTTGATCTAGCTGCACAATTGACACATGTTCATTTGTTACCTTTCATATATTTTGCACACTGTTTGATCAAAGTGTTACTTACAAAGCCCAAGCTCCGTCTCTACATAAGCACCCACATGTTACAGTGAGGCCAAGGAAATGGTGTTCAACAATATTTACAGTGACTAGACCATGACAATTTACTAGAAGATGATGGAAGATTTCAAAACTTTATCAGATAATTTGGATGAATTTTTGGACTTTTTACCAGATGACTTTATTTAATACCATGATCTAAAACAATGTTGACTAATCTTTTATTGTTTATTTTGCAAGATGTGTAGAATTAACATTTTATGGGATATTGTGAATCAGATCATTCTGAACTATTTTTATCCTATGTGACGTATAACTGAATTCATGGATTTAATATACAAAAATACACTTTTGCAAGTCGTTCGTGCTAGCGTCAACCTACAACAAAGCAGTTCCATTTTGTACACATTCAATTTCCCTTTGGTCAGCTACACAGGTAACCGATAACTAAGATCAACGGGTGTCAGGCTGGTGTTTTTACTAAAATTTTCAAAAGCTCTACTGGTTGAAGAGAATTATTATCAAAGTTTTTCTTTTTTTTTCGGCATCATGACAAGTACTTATATAAAAATATGAAAAAGCAAGATATTTTGATTGGATTATATGACAGATGTCCTATTACTTCTAGTCAACTTGGATTGACTCGAAAAATATGATAAAACCTGAGATACTTCACTATGTTTATACAGAGTTTCTCCAGTTAATTCCTATTGACTCGGAATGACTTGGAAATATGAAATACAAACGCCAAATATTTTGATTTATCTATACGAAGATTGCCCAGAGTGTTACTTCCTGTCAACTCAGAACAGCTAAAATAATTTATCTTTGTTATGTTGCATTAATTGGGATAATTTTGCTCCTACTAGGGACTATCAGGTTTTCTACACAGAATCAAGAGACTCCCATTTAAATCAGGAGAGTTGGCATGTCTGATGTTAATTGAGACTGACAGAGATGGGAGATTTACATCATGCTATTACATGGAAACTTTATACATTACTTCAATTTACCCAGCTTGTTTCCTGTTTGACTGAGTACCCTTTTTACAGCTGGCCAAACAGGAAATTTTCCTCAGCAACATGGCAACAGATGTGTCAACCAGAATCAGAGAGTTCAGAATAGTCTGGGTCAAAGAAGAGGTGGTCACCATGGTACAAGGGATGGACGTAATCATGGCATGAGTGAAGGCTATCTGTGTGACCATTCCAACACATACTCTTTATGAAGACAGTTCATTTAGTTTGTCTTGGTGTTTTATGGCACAGCAAGAGAAGTAGGTTATTTAGCATTGAAGGCAGTTGAAGTGAAGTACCATGCGCATTGATGTACAAAAGTAGTTGACTAAAGCCACTGTGGCTCTATTTTTGAAGATGTGGATTATTATTTTATCCTATCTATCCAGATATGCATGTGTGAGTAATGTTGCACAACTCCTACAATGTTTTGATAGTAACTCAAAACCTTGCAATATGATTACTGGGGACAAGTTTCTGTCAATGTTGAAATCATTTTTAAAATTGTTAAACTGCCCTATGGATAGGCGTTTTGGGAATTAGGATAGCTTACATACATTACAAAACACTTTAAACTGCCCTATGGATAGGCGTTTTGGGAATTAGGATAGCTTACATACATTACAAAACACTTTAAACTGCCCTATGGATAGGCGTTTTGGGAATTAGGGTTGCTTACATACATTACAAAACACTTGACAGTTTTGAGACTTGCATACCTGAAAATGATTTTGTGTCAATATCAACTCGACAGTAAGAATGCTGCTGTGACAATTATTATTACTGTTGATCACTGATAACATTGATACCTTGATAACAATGGCAGAACCTCCAACAGGAAAAAGAACAATTCTAACACATCGAAGGAATTGGTGTTAACATATGGACAGCATAAATAAATATTAACTTAATTTTGCAATTCATTGCTCATTCATGTCACCTGTGATCTTCAACATATAAATGTGGATGTTTTTTGACAGATCTGTGTCTTTGTTGCCATATGAAATTACATTCATTTGAATGCATGTAGTATTTTAAATAGAATAAAGAATATAATAGATATACAATGATTGTAGGCATTTTTCCTTTTTAAAAAGAGTTGAATTTCAACCTTGGAAATGGCTCCTTTGTGCAATCACGTTATGACAGACCACCTGTCATGAGAAACCACTTTTTGTATCCTGAAGGGGTGGTCTCTCATGACAGATTTTACTGTAGTATTGTTTTGACCATTCAAGTGACCAGTATTTGCCCTTGGCATAGTTTTGTTCATTTGTATTCTTTGTTTTGGGTATTTGTGGCAGTTAATATATGAAATTTAATACCTACAAGTCTACAGGCTTTGACAGGCAAAACCACAAATTTAGTACCCATTGACATGTCTTCTTTTTTTATTACAAAACCCAAAAAATTGACACCCACAAAAATTAATGATAGTATGGTATTTGCCAATATGCCCATATTTCCATCCACACCCTGGAGTAAATTCAGTGGTAAAGAATTTTAGAGTAATGTTGAATTTCTTATTTTATGCTTAAAAATTTGAGCTCAACAAAATGTGTTTCCCATTTATACCTGCTTAATACATTGAGTACAACTGCAGAGAACATGAAGCGTGATTTTCCATCAAATAATGTGTTAGCATATTGGAGTCTGCTGATTACCCAAAACAAACTGCATAGACCCAGATCTGCCAGCACATTATCAATGGCACATATGGTACTTTACTGCTTGCTGTTAGACTTTACTTATAAGCAAATATACATGCTAACCATCAGCTAAAAACTATGAATGATATTTGCTTATAAGATTCTTAAATAAGAGAAGATATTCTGTTAAAACATTTGTACAAGTTATTGCATTGAACTTGCATGCATTAATAGAGAACAAAACATTGAAAATACCTCATTAATAGTATTCAAAAATAAAGACTTCTATTATCTAAATTGTGTTAGACATTGCTTTTAGTTATGAAAAGCTGCATATTTAGTCACTGGTGCTATTGTCCCTTGTTTCAGTTGAGTTTTGGAAAGCCATATTTAGTGGGACTAACTGAGGTGGGACCTTTAGATCATGCTATTACATGGAAACCTTATACATTGTATGTACCCAACTTACTTCCTTTTTGACTGTTTACCATTTTTTACAGCTTGCCTGACACAAAATTTTCCTCAGCAACATGGCAATAGAGATGTCAACCAGAATCAGAGAGTTCACAGTAGCCAGGGTCAAAGAGGAGGTGGTCATCATGGTACAAAAGGTGGAGGTAATTATGGGATTAGTGAAGGAAATCAGATTGGCCATCCCAACACACACTCACTGTTTGTAAAGACAGTTTGTTTGGTTTGGTGTTTTATGGCTTAGCACGAAAAGTGAGTTATTTAGCATTGAAGGCAATTGGAGTGGAATGCCATGCCCTTGGATGTATCACAGTAGTTAACTATAGCAACTGCAACTCCATTTTTAAAGACAAGATGTGGATTATTTTATCCTACCTATCTAGATGTACATGTGTGAGTAATGTTGCACAACTCCACCTACACTGTTAAAGATAATCACTTAAAACCTTGTGATATGATTGAGGGGTGTTATGTCAAAGTTGAAAACAGTTTTAAAATTGTCAACCTGCCCTATGGATAGGCGTTTTGGGAATTAGGATTGCTTACATACATTACTAAACACTTGAAAAATTTGAGACTTTCATATCTGAGAATGTTTGTGTGTGAATATCAACTCAAGGGTCAGAATGCTGCTGTGACAGTTATTACAATTGATCACTGATAGCATTGATACCTTGATAACAAGGGCAGAACCTCCAACAGGAAAGACAAAAATTCTTCCACTGGAGGAAAGAATTGATATAATTGAATGTATTGATGTTAACATTACCTTATCTAATTTTGAAATTTGTATAGTAATACATGTCACCTGTGATCATCAAATATAATTCTGAATGTTTTATCATGATGGATTTATGTCTTTCTTGCTGTATAAATTCGTATTCAGTTGAATGCATGCAGGATTTTATTTTTTTTTATCCTGTCTCTCATGACAAGTTTTATTGTATTGTATTTTAACCATTCAATTGACCAGTGTTTGCTGTTGGCATAGTTTTGTTCTTTTTTTATTCTTTGTTTTGGGTATTTGTAGTGGTTAATACCTGAAATTTAATACCTACAAATTTGCAGTGAAGATGACAGGCAAAACCACAAATCTGCAGTGTAGATGACAGGCAAAACCACAAATTTAGTACCCATGGAAATGTCTTCTATTTTAATACAAAGCCACAAAAATTGAGACCCACAAGAATTAATAATAATACAGTATTATTCCATATGTCCGTATTTCCATCCACACCCAGGATTAAATTCAGTGGTAAAGTATTTTAGAGCTGGATTAAGTTCAGTGATAAATTATTTTAGAGTAATATTGAATTTCTTATTTTCTAGTTAAAATGCAAGCTGAACAAACTGTGGGTCCATTGTGTTCCTGTTTATACTTGCTTAATAAGTCGAGTACAACTGCAAACAACATGAAGCCTGAATTGCCATTTCATAATCTGCCAGGATATTGAGGTCCATGTTATTCTGCTGATTACCCCAAAACAAACTGCATAGACCCAGATCTGCCAGCGCATTATCAATGGCACATCAGGTACTGTACAGTTTGCTGTTGTACCTGATTTACAAGCAAATATACATGGTAAGCGCCAGCTGAAAACTATAAATGATATTTACCTGTAAGAGTCATACATAAGAGAAGACATTCTATTTAAAGTGTGTGAAACATTATGGACAATATTGTTCTTGTGGTGACAAGCAGGAGCAACATGTTTGAGAAAAGAAACATTTGTAAAAATTATGCATTGGACTTGCATGCTTTAATACAAAAAAATATGTTGAAGACTTGCATGCTTTAATACAGAAAAAGATATTGAAGATATTAATAGTATTCAAAACCACAGACTTTTATTATCCTAGTAGTGTTTGACATGACTTTCAAGTGACAATAGCTATAGTCCCTGATGTCATCCTTTCAATTGAGTTTTTAAAAGCCATATTAGATGGGACTAACTGAGATCGGAGCTTTATATCATGCCATTACATGGAAACCTTGTACACTTTATCTCCTTACCCAGCTTATTTCTTGTTTGACTGACTGCTCCTTTTTTCACAGCTGGCCTAATTGGAATTTTGCCTCAGCAACATGGCAACAGAGGTGGCAACCACAATCAGAGAGTCCAGATTAGTCAGGGTCAAAGAGGAGGTGGTCACCATGGTACAAGAGATGGAGGTAATCATGGCATTACTGATGGATATATGTGTGGCCATCTCAATACACACTCTTTGTGAAGACAGTTCATTTAGTTTGGCTTGGTGTTTTATGGCACAGCAAGAGAAGTAGGTTATTTAGCATTGAAGGAATTTGAGTAAAGTGCCATACCCATGGATGTGCCACAGTAGTTGACTAAAGCCACTATGGCTTCTATTTTCAAGACAAGATGTGGATTATTTTATCCTGCCTTTCCAGATATGCATATGTGAGATTTCAAAAAATTTTGATAAAAACTTTCCTTGAAATTTAATTGAATTACCAGTAAAATTTCATTGATTAAAATGCTACTAAATTTTGATTAAAATAGTGAATTTTCAGAGTTATTATCGAGTGTTTTACTGAAATTTCAGTAATTGTTCACTGACATTTCAAAATGTTTCAAATGAAATAATGTATAAGAATTATACAGCATATTATAACCAACATTTGACTGAGGTTTCAGTGAAATTAACTGAAATGTCCTTATTTCACCACAGTTACGATATTTCACCAAATGTTAGTGAAATTTTACTGAAATTTTGCAAAAATTTCTGAAAGTATCAGATCTTGTGATTGAAATTTCATTTTATAAATATCATTGAAAAACAATACTTAACTGATATTAAAAAAATGAACCTTTATTTCATTTTAGTATAATTTATTTTTAGTTTCTTGTACATTTTGAACAAATTTTAGCAAAACTTATATTTCCCATTTCTGATAGCTTTAATTTTATTGTTCATTTTGGGAACAGTAATTTCTTTCCACATTTTTTTGTTGTTCTTTTTTCTTTCTTTTTTTTAACTTAAATTGGATTTACCTGCCCTCAGATAAGATTGTTTTCCATTTTAAAGAAGAATTCTGCTTTTTTCCTGACCTGAATCCAATTTTTCTTGATGTGGATCATTTTTTAATGTCTCCAATCCAGTTTTCAAATAATATTCTATCTGGTTCCATTCTGCAACAATCCTTATAATGGTATTTGTTTCTTATATTATTGTTTCACAGTTGATCACTGTAAACTGTTGGGAATGGGCTTGATTACCAAACATAGTGTTTCCATTACTGCATAGACCTAAATGGATCAGTGCATTATCAACAGCACATCTGGGATTGTACACATTGAAGTTGGACTTGACTTGTAAGCACCATCAGAAAATATTAATGTTAGCCTATGAAAATTCTTATGTAAGAGAGGATATTCAAAAAAAACATATAAAGTATGAAACATTTAGGACAATATTGTACTTGTAGTGGCAACCAGGAGCTACATGTTTGAGAAAAGAAACAGCTGTACAAATTATAATTTTGCAATGAACTTGCATGCATTAATACAGAACGAAATATTAGGAATACCTCATTAACAGTATTCAGAAACACTGACTTTTATTTTCTCCACCTTTTCATTGTGGCATTACATGGAAACCTTATATATTGTATCTGTTCACTGTGTTTATTTCATGTTTGACTGCCAGTTTTTTGTTTTTTTTTTTCAGCTGGCCTAACAGGAATTTTACCTCAGCAACAAGGTAACAGAGGTGGCATCCAGAATCAGAGAGTTCAGAGTAGTCAGGGTCAAAGAGGAGGTGGTCACCATGGTACAAGAGATGGAGGTAATCATGCCATTAGTGAAGGAAATCTGAGTTACCACTCACAGACATATGCACAATTTTTGAAGATAGTTTGGTTTGGTCTTCTACAGCACAGAATTGAATGCAGTTGGAGTCAAGTGCCTTGCCCTTGGAGTCAAGTGCCTTGCACTTGGACATACCACATTAGTCAAATAATAACATGTCATAAAATTTTGAAGATGAGATGTAGATTATTTATCCTACCTATCCAGATGGACATGTGTGAGTAATGTTGAACAACTCCTATACTGTTGGTTTTCTATAATAATGCATTTAGCATCTTTAAACCAAGCTTCACTGAATTTTCCTGTACAGGCTGTCATTAAGAGCCTTCTCACAGGTAGGATTGTGAACTGATATTATATGTTGATGCTTCATTGCATTCATTAGGCTGTATACATGCTAGCACTTAATAGCCGTATACATGACACTTTGTTAATTTTACCAGTATCAAATGTCATTGGGCCTATTCCTACGGGTAAATTGTCTCATAATGGGTATTGTAGCACCTACATGGTATATGTACAGGCTTTTGTGTTTAATATAGGAAAACTTCATTATATTACTGTATAGCTTCCTCTCTGGTCAGATAAGTACAAGTCAGTTTTCTATACATGGTTTGCTTAGTAGTGTCCAGCACATACTATGTTACTATAAGCAATGCTTGAGTGATTTTTATCTGTAGAGACATCTAAACAATTGGCCTTCCTATTGGATAAGCTGTTACTAGAATTGACATTTTGCTTTCCAGTTGTACATGTAAGTACTATAAGTGACACTCCAGTGATTTTACATGGACAGGCAGTCAAATTCATATGTCCGCAGGTCATTTGTGACTCAGATTGTTTATTTGGCTCCACTTTTAATTATTTATTCTGAGGATAATTTTCTACCTGTACAGTTCACATGTACCTCCTCTGCAGGTGTTTGATATAGTGTGTAACACTCACTACACTAAATGTATATAGGGACTGCTCGTTTTGTTTTGCAGATTTAGACCATGAGCAAGACCTGTCTGTCAACCAATCAACATTGTGTAATTTTCTCTGTTTGTCATTTCTGCAATTCATGTCAGACTTGTATATTATGGAGAGAAGTCAGTCATAGCTTGAGGGACAAAAACTTTGCTTGCACATGAGGGTTTGCATCATATAATTCCTGATAATATAATATACAGTCAAATTCACATGCCTACAGGTCATTAGTGACTTGAAATGTTTATTAATCTTCCACTTCTAATTATTAATACTGAGGATAATTTGCCATAGTGGGTAATCCTGCACGGTTTCTTCAGAGTTTAAAGCAGGACAATCACTATACCAAATGCATATAGGGTCTGCTCTGTTTTGTCTTGCAGATTTAGACCATGTGCAAGACCTGCCTGATAACTACTCAGCATGTGTAATTTTCTCTAGTTGTCATTCCTGCAATACATGTTGGACTTGCCTATTATGGACAGAAGTCAGTCATAACTTGGGGGATGAAAACATCTGATTGCACACAAGGGCAGCAAGATGGAGAGCAGGAACAAACATCCGTTACAGTCTCTCATATTAGAATTATCGACCATGTACATGGATCAAACATCATATACCCTTTTGCAACCTCAAGAACTGGACAGCATCATGCCAGCCGAGATGACCATGATCCTCCATGACCAGACTTGACCATAATAACTGATCACAATGGGCAACGACCACATCCAATCATGTAGTCATGTAGTCTCAGCCAGAAATGAACTTGTCCAGTTCCACGTCTTGCATAGTGCTGCCCAACTCTTTATGAATAGACATGGATCTATCTTACCCGCATGGTACCTCAAAACACTTCCATCATATGATATCCATATTGGGGCCTCAGTTTTCAATAGATGTCTCATCATTAACCTTCAAGCCCCCAAAAAGACTCTACTTAGTGACATGTTAGAACTAATGGGATCTTGACTCATCAGTGCTGCAAGTGTAGTGGGCCACCATCATCAACATTCTTTGTTAACTACTTCACAGGTTGCGCAGGAGATGTGGACTTAACTTAATCTTTAAACAGTGATAATGGCATTCAAGTTCCCTCATCATTATTGGATCCTACTTGGAGGAGTGAAACCCCACCTTGCAGGCTTGATCTGAAGTTTCCTGCCAAATCCCATTGGTCTTCTGTCCTCATTTTTCAACATCACCTGCCAGGTCTACAGTTCTGACATCGGGTGAAAATTGTCTACACACGATTCTACTTTCAGTTGCTGCCATAATCAGGACCTTCAGGGTTCAACTCTACCTGTCTATTACTGAACAGCAAGGGAAAGAGTAAGCAAACAGCCCAAAATATCCTCTCACACAGAAGATGCACCAGCCAGTTATCATGGGGATTGATCTGGCTGAAAAGACACCAATTAAACTGCTCTCAAGAGCTTAATTAGTTCACCTATGATTTGAGTCCTGCCTCCTCACTACTTTGGCAGTCGGCAGGCAAAATCAGCAATACATTTCTTGGTGGACCCATGTGTTTACATTTCCGACATGATAGATCAATATCATTCATGAAGGCTTCCCACTGGCAAGGGCATCATTGATTCACCTTTCATACAAGACCTAATATCTCATTTTCATTAGGAATGGCAGGCAGAATCAACGAAATGCATGCCTTCTCAGTGGACCCGAATTACGTGGAGTCCCGAGAAGATGGGTTAGTTTCACTCACGATGTTACCCTTTTTCATTGCCAAGAACAGGCTCCCTTTTATGGATAACAAGACTTTGTAATGAAATCACTGTCTACTCTGGACACTTCAGCTTAAGACCACCTATAAGATCCAGTATAAGTTTTAAAGTGGTATCTTAAAATGAGAGAGCTGTTGCGTCAAGGGAGATCATGCTTATTTTTACCTCTCAAACAGGAACAGAAAAGGTTATTCGCTCTGCATATCAAGAAATAACCCCAGCTCAATGGATTTGTTACACTTTTCAGCTAACAAGGTTAGAGCAGTTGCCACAGGCATAGCATTTAACTGGAACTGTTCTTTAACTGACATTATCCAGGCCATGGGATAGAGATCAGAATCAACATTCTCCAGTTTTAATCTAAGAGATATTTCATTCCAAAGGGTTCAACATGATCTGGTAGGACAATCAGCCATGGTGCAATAGGTTGCCTTTCCAGGTCATTCAACAGCTTCATAAGATGCAGCTTCATGATTTCCACTGGATTTGTGGGAGGGAAAATTTTACCTTTTTTAAGCCTCTCCATGACAGATGGAGTCTTCTGCAGTCAGGTTTTGTAGAAGCTTTCTCACATACCTTAGGGGTAAAGGGATGTATCTCTCTCCACCTCTTACCTATTCTCCTAAGATATTATGATTGGGGAATGTATTCAAAGAAGAAACTGATTTTGTCTCATAAAATGTTTTTTCGTGAATAATTACCCAGTCATTATACACATACACACCCTGCTGTTACATCCATATAGAGAGTGTGCCTTTCTGCTTCAATAGTAACTCAGTATTCACGAGATTTGGCACCAATCATTGTACCAAGGGCAATCACTCTGCCAGACTGCCACTTAGGTGGGCAGATAACTAAGCTTTTTTCTAAAAGTTTTTAAGCTGGGAGGGCTGGATTTGTGAAGTAGTAGTGGTTCTCCTAAATTATCTGCCCACCTAAGGTATTATAATTGGGTAAGTATTCACGAAGAAACATTTTACTGGAAAAAAATTAGTTTCTCTGTTGGCCTCATGACGTGATTAGTGTAGCAGTTGTAGAAGAGCGATTTTCATTCTCTGTAGTAGTCTTTATTTATTGTCAAGTCTAATGGCTGAGGTTGGTCTGTATATGAGGCAGGCACAAACAAAGAAGTGATTCCATTGTCGTTGCATTTAGTTAGCATCTTCACATTTTGATTGGCTTTAAATGCCTCAAATATTACCACTGCCTGCTGATGTTTGAGTTATCAGAAGAAAACACTGTAAGTGGTTGATTTTGATGGGTGCATAATTTGTGCACGTACAGGTAGCTGTATTGTTTTAACCATTAAAGTGACTGCAATTTGCTGTTGACATAGTTTGTTTTTTTTTGTTTTCTTTAATGAAGTGGTCAGTCCACAAAATGAAATACCTACAATCTGCAAACTTTGATCGGCTTAGACACACATTTCAGTGCCCATGATAAATATCTTTGTTTTAATACATAACCATGAAAACTGAGTTCCACTATTGCCCATATTCCTGTATATTCATCCACAACCTTATTAACTTCAGTGTTCAAGTATTTTTCATTACTCTTGAATTTCCTGTTTTCTAGTTAGAATAGCAGATGGGCTTAATGAAATGGGGCTCCTTGTTTTATTTACCATATATCCTTGCTTATGAGATGAGTGCAACTGCAACCAACATAGACTCTTTTTTGTCGCCACATAATATGCTGGCAAATCAGGATCAGTATTTATTTGTTCCTTCTGATTACTCCAAACAGACAGCTTAGACTGAGGTCTGCCAGTGATTATCAATGGTATATCTGGGATTGTTCAGTTTGCAGTTGGACTTGACTTGTGAGTAAATATAATGAGCATCACCTGAAATTTTAAATAATATTTTCCCTCTAAGATTCCTTTTATTGGACTTGCATATATCAACACAAAGAAAAATATTGGGAATATCTCAGTATTCAGAAACACTTCACAGAAGAATATTTACAAATTATTCCACTTACAAAAAGAGCTTGAAGACTGTTCCTAGATAATGCTGAAAACATTCCAAATACAATGAATATTTCTGAGAAAGGTGAGACTTGTGCACAAACAATATGGCCCTATTATATGTCAGTGAACTATTTCCACTTTCCAATTAAAATCAATTTTAGCTAACCACCTTTCAATCCCAAAACCAAATAAAGAACTCTTTAAGAAAAGTTTTCAATATTTAGGGTAACTAATTTGGAAAAGAATCCAGAAGGAAATTAGAGAAAGTATGAACATAAATGCATTTAATTATAATCTGATTCAGTGGATAAAAAGTGGAACCTGTTAGACTTGACTGATACATTACAACTTAAAGTATAAAATTCGCTAACCTTCCAATTTGTTGTCTCAGTATATTTGTACCGTATATACACAGTGTAATTAGTCAGAGCATGTTCATAAAAATTTTCTGTTTGTTATGTCCATATATAAATACAGCTTATTATTAGTGTGTGTGTGTGTGTGTTCTGAAAATAAATATGTACAAAATAGAGGCCACAAGGAGGAATATCAACCTCTTTAAAGTCATCATCATTATTATTATTAGACTTGGACATCTCAACTGTGTTAGATATCACTTTCAGGCAGCAATTGCTCAACTGCAGATTGAATGCCTGATGTATCATTAGTTGCAACAGTTGAGTTTCTGAAATTCATATGGGGTTGGGTTAAGTTGGACATGACCTTTACAACAAGCCATTACAATTATTTCCTGTCTAACTGACTGCCATTCTTTACAGCTGGCCTAACAGGAAGTTTACCTCACAAACATGGCAACCAAAATCAGAGAGTTCAGAGTAGTCACGGTGAAAAAGGAGGTGGTCAGCATGGTACAAGAGGTGGAGGTAATCATGGCATTAGTGAGGGAAATCTGAGTGGTCACCCACATACACACTTTTTAAGATGACTGGTTTTGTTTTTATGTGTGCTTTTAGTCAAGCAAAAGAGTTTATTAGTGTTGAAGGCATTAATGTGCCTTGCCCATGGATGTACCCTACTAGCCAACTAAAGCCACTGAGCTCCATTTTTGAAGACAAGATGTGGATTGTTTTATCCTACTCTTTCCAGATGCACTTGTGCAAGTAATGTTGCATAACTCCTATGCTGTTCAAGATAGAGACTTGAAACCTTGTGATATGATGGGAGGTGGAAAATTATCTGTTGGTATAGAAAACAGTTTTAAATTGTTAAACAGTCCCTGTGGGAATTTCTTGGTGGCTTTGGGTTGATTTTCATGCATTTTAAATTTCACATTTGTGAGCCTTCATAACTGAGAAGTTTTGTGTATCATGAATATCAACTTGGGTGTTGACATTTTTCAGGTGTGGGTTTCAGTAGGACCCCATGGTCATCACCTGAGGGTATATGGTTGGGCCCCTGGGTCACAGCTTTGAACTAATGAGACTGGGCATGACAAGGTGAACTCAGATGTACAAAAGACTCTTACCCTGTGTCTGTTCAAATCTCCAGGGACTTGGCTGCTGAATCGTATAATGAAAATTATATACATCCCCACCCTGTAGAACATACTGCTTACTGGGCATGAAAAGACAAATTTGTGTATGCAATTGGTATTAGTTCTGAGGTCAATCGAAAAAAAACCAAGGACTTTACCTAGTGAGATCCATGTGCAATAATGATACATATACTAACATGTACCTGCAAATGACATTGGCTCTGGGGTCCATCTCAACCCTCAACTGTAGACTCTCAATGATACTAGGACTGAACTCTTGAGGGTGAGATTTTCAGGTAGATGTGACCGTAGGAGAGCACAATGATATGCATTTTACAAACACTGTAGCTAAATATACTTATAAGTGAGTATATACTGTAAGCATCAGCTGAAAGTTAGAAATAATACTTGCCTATCAGATTTCTGCATAATAGAAGAAATTATATAGAAAATTATATGAAAAGTTACAGACAGTATTGCAGTTGTAGTGACAATCATAAGCAGCATCTTTGAGGAAAGAAACAGTTATACAAATGATAAGCTATTATTGGACTTGGATTGTATTAGCACAGATTGTAATATTGGGAATATCTCATTATTCAGAAACAAAAACTTTAATTATCTCAGATATGTTAGACATAACTTTCAATTGACAGTAGCTGCAGATTGAGGCCCTGGTGTTATCTTTAGTTGCATCGGTTGCAGAAAGTCATATGGGGTTGGGGCTAACTGTGATGGGACCTTTACATCATGCCATTAGATGGAAACCTTAGACATTGTATTTTTTCACCCAGTTTAATTCCTGTCCAACTGCCTGTCTCTTTTTACAGCTGGACAAACAGGAATTTTACCTCAGCAACATGGCAATAGAGGTGGCAACCAAAATCGGAGAGTTCAGAGTAGTCGGGGTCAAAGAAGAGGTGGTCAGCACAGTAGAAGAGGTAGAGGTAATCATGGCATTGGTGAAGGAAATCTGAGAGGACTTTCACCAACACACACCCTTTTTGAAAACAATCGGTTTAGTTTGATTTGGTGTTTTATGGCACAGCAAGACAGGTTGTTTAGTATTGAAGGAAATGGGAGTAAAGTGCCATGCCATGGTTGTACCACAGTAGCCTACTAAAGCTACTGTGGCTCCTATTTTCAAGACAAGATGTGGATTGTTATCCTCCCTACCCCAGTGTGCATGTGTGAGTATAAGTGGCACAACTCCTGCACTGTGCAAGATGGAGACCTAAAACCTTGTGATATAATTTGGGGTGGGGTTACCTGTCAGTGTTGAGAACAGTTTTAAAACCCTTAAACAGTCCCTGTGGGTGGGTGTCTTGGGGAATTAGGTTTGGTTTTGATACTTTAAAAAAAATATTTGGAGACTTAAATATCTAAAACATTTCATGTGTCAACATCAACTCTGTTGTTAGCTTATGTTGGTGGTGGTGGGGTCACTAGGACCCCATGGCCATCACCTGAGGTCATACAATTGGGTCCCTTAGTTGCATCTTTGAAACTTGGGAGATTGGGCATGACTAGACAAATTTAGTTCTACAGTTGACTATTACCCCTGTGTCTGTTCTAACCTTTGGGGATATTGCCCCTGGGTCATATCATGAAAACAGTTGAGATCCCCATTTTGTACTTTACATACACAGCATACCTAGTTGGAACATGCTCATTTAAATTTTCTGTTTATTATGTCCATATATAAATATAGCTTATTATCAATACTCTGTGTGTGTGTGTGTGTGTGTGTGTGTGTGTGTGTAACTATGTACATGTACTTTGAATGTAAATATGTGTGTGATAGAGGGCCAAAAGGAGAACTACTTCCATGTAACTAATTGTGTCACACACTGTAAATAGAGTCGCTATTATTATTATTATTATTATTATTATTATTATTCCGCTCCGGTGGCCTAGTGGTTAGAGCGTCCGCCTCGGATGCGGGAGGTCGTGGGTTCGATCCCCGGTCGAGTCATACCAAAGACTTACAAAAATGGTGCTAACAGCTGCCTCGCTTGGCGCTCAGCATTAAGAGGTTAGTGTTAGGACTGGTCGGCCTG